>CAJQZJ010001896.1:16605422-16639298 GCA_907164525.1 Lophiomys imhausi
ATATATATATATATATATATATATATATATATATATATATATATATACTTAAATCCACAAAGAAGTAGAAACTTACTGCCTGCTTCTGGGAGAAAACAAAACACAAACAGTCATTTGAACTGGGCCTGTTAATGTTGCTCCTTCTATATTCCAGGAGTCCATTGCCTCAGTAGAATGTCTGCCTTCTTTTCTTAGGCAAAATTGGATGCTGGGTACTTTCCCCAGTGTTTAAAACCAAGTGAACCTCAAAAACGGCAGGAATACATCAGTTGTAGAGAGCAGCATTATAAGAGACTCAAGGGTCCGAGCACTGCCGCTGACCTTGAGCTCTGCCCTCTGCGGCTGGCATTGAGTCTCTTTTCGGTATATGTCAGTGTTGCCTGCACTGCACATGGCTCAAACCTGGAGGGCTTTGACGTAGGTGGAGGCTAAGACACCCAGGAACCTGCAGGGTGCCAGCGAAAGGTTTGAGAGCAGAATTTAGGCAGGCACTAACACATCCCTTGGCTAGAGAGGTGCCTCCCATGGGACAGCGGCACAGAAAATGGTAAAGCAAAGCTCCTAGGAGTCGGCTGGGAAAGCCTTGCCCTCTGGCTTCACCTGTGCATTTACTGAATTCTCCTTTGATAAGGAATTTCTTTGACTTTCTGTTCCCCTTCCAGAGAGGGATAGCCCCAAGTGAGGGGCAGTTCACTTGGCTTTGTCTTTTAGGATGCTCTTCTGTGTGTGCAGTAGGAAAGAAAACAGTTGACTTTCCTAGGGGGTGCTGGGAGCAACAGCAGCAGCTGGCATCCCACTGTGAACCTTCCTCAGGGTGGTGAGGGGTACATGCGGTGAGTAATGGGCAAGCGCTCTGTGTGTTCTGTCCCTCAGGTGCACCAGTATTACAGCTGCCTCCCAGAAGAGAAAGTCCCCTATGTCAACAGCCCTGGAGAGAAACTTCGAATCAAGCAGCTATTGCACCAGCTGCCGCCCCACGACAATGAGGTAAGGTGCTTGGAGGGGGCTCCTGGTGGTTTTCAGAACCTTCTGTGGATTGTCCCTGTTCCTTGTGATCAGTAAGATTGCTGCCAAAAACTTCTGGCAATTGATATTAAATTTTAGCTACCTTAATTAGAATCTAAAGAAACTATCTGATATTTCTGGAGAGTGTTCCTCACTTTTCCCCAAAAGAAAACCAATCTCATTCTAGACTGGGTTAGACTCCAAGCCCAGCATGACTGACTAGTACAGAAGGCAGGGAGCACTAACGTTTGAAAGCGTAAGCCCGTGTTTTCTGACTTGACTGTGTCCTGCCAGTCGCTCGTGGGAGTTGGGAAGATGACTAAGGACCACTTCATGCTCAGAAGAAACATTGCGAATCTCTCAGATTTTCAGGATTGTTTCATAAGAAGTGAATATGCAGGTTCTCCGTGTCAAAAGCAGCTGAAGTTACAGTTCTGGATTGGCAACTCTCACTAGGATTGTTATCAAACCAGAATCCAACTTGTGAGAGCCATCTATCTGTATTTTGAAAGTATTATGGACATTCCTTTTTTTCCCCTAATCCCAGAAGCACAGCAGCTCTGTAAACAAGCATTTATTTATTTGATTTTGATTATTTTGAGGCTGGCTTTCAGTTTAGTGGGGATAACCCAGAACTCTCTCAGCAGCTCAGTGACCTCGGACCTCCTCTCTCTGAGCACTGGCTTCAGGTGACCTACTGTGCCTGGCCAGTTTCACTTATTGCTGAAATCACATTGACCCTGAGAAGGAAGCCTGTAAGCAAGCTTTTAAAAGATCATGAGGAAGGAAGGAAGGCTTCCAAGCTAGAAATTAATTTGAAGGTATCTGGTTTCAAAATTCAAGATCTTTGAAAAATCAAAGGATTTTGAAAGGATTTTGAAAAATCAAAAATCTTACAGATTTGCACTATTTAGCTCTATATTTAAAACAAAAAGTATAATTTTAAATTGAAAGAAAAAAATTACCCCAGTAGAGATCTGGACACCAGTTTCTACCAACTCATCACATACATAGGCTGAGTCCCAGGTGACATATTTCCATGAAAGGAATTGTTTTAGGTTTTTTTTTTTTTTGGGGGGGTTGCATTTTTATGTTTTATATGTGTGTGTGTGTGTGTATAAAACATACATACCATAGCATGTGTGTGAAGGTCAGAGAAAAATTTGTGGGAATTGATTTTCTCCGTCCACTACGTGAGTTCTGAGGATCTAACTCATCTTCAGAACATCATGTTTTGCAGCAAACACCTCCGCCCACTGAGCCATCTTACCGGCCCAAAAGGAGATAATTAGAGCTGCTAATGCTGAGGGACTTAGAATGCAGATCATGGCAAGCCCTCGTCGAGCATGTGCAAAGCCCTGGGTTTTGCACTGCAAAATAAATATATGAATCTGAATAAGTGAACCGGCATCTCAAAAACTGAAGCAGCTCCCTAGAAAGCTGTGCTTCTCTCTCCTACTGCTTATTTCCTGCTTCATAAAACAAATACAGGGCTGGAGAGGTGGCTCAGAGGGTAAGAGCACTGGCTGTTCTTCCCAGGGTCCTGAGTTCAATTCCCAGCAACCACATGGTGGCTCACAGCCATCTACATTGAGATCTGCTGCCTGGGCACATATGTAGAGAAAATACTGTATACATAATAAATAAATAAATGTTTAAAAAAAAAATACAAAAGCTGACTCCTTTAAAGATGAAAGCAAGCGTTGTAACCCGATGCCCGGTCAAGTAATCTGGAGGTGAAATGCAAGTTTTTACTTGCAAGAGGGTGTGCCTGTTTTTAAAAGCATGCCCATAAAATGTCATTGATGAAACCATGTTTTCTGGGCTGTTAGGTTTCTGGAACATTCTCTGAAAACTTTTCTAAACTATCACTTGAGGGAGGGAAATGACCCGCCCTGTGCTTATAATGTTTTGTTTATGGTTAACTGTGCCTTCATTAAATAGACATCATTAACATTATGACTCCATGCTGTTAGAATGTCATACATAAAAGCAAGTGGACAGGAATCATTCATCTTGCGTAGTGACATGGCCTCTTTTGAAGACAGAGGTTGACTCTAAAGCAAATACGTAATCATTCTCTTTTCACATAGATAACACAATGTGAACAGTCATAGTTGCTCTGACTTTCAAATTAGCACACAGCAGTCCTGTTGAAAGTTTTTCTTGTTTCCTTTATGAAAAATTATCTGAGCAATGCAGCCAACATCTCTAATATCTAGATTTCTCTGGAAGAAATCATGAGGTGCTTTGGGACCACATTTCCCAAAGGAAGTTTAAGCATGGCTTCAGGTGGGATGTGAGCGCGGCAGTAAGTTAAATTGACTCTGTAATGAGAGCTTATTTTCTTTGAAATCGCATTTCGTCTTTGTGATGCAGCGATTAGATAAGGAGGAAATCTCAACCTGGTCCTAGCAGGTATCCTAAAGCCACTGCAGCCTGTTCTGGTCTCCCATTTTAAGTAAGCACATCAGGTTTATCACCTACTGAAGATGCAGTGGTCAGCCGGGGTGGGGGTGGGGGTGGGGGTGTGGGGGGAACAGAACAGTGTGCTTTTGTTCTCTGCTTTCAGAGTTCCCTTCCTATCTCTGCGGGGGACTGATTTTTCTGTATGTAGCCTTAATCTGCTTTCCTTTTAAATAAATGCATCCAAGTTTCTTAAAGTGAATCGTATTTAAAAGTAGCATCAATAAATAATAGTCCAGGAGCATGACACAGTCACCAAAGTGCAGAAGCCATGGGACAGAGTGGCAGAGCCTGGAAGTGGCTGCCTTGGCTGTCCCTCCCTTAATTCTTTGACACTCTGTTTTAAGAAGAAGAAAGTATCTTTCTCATACTATCACACTAGCAGCAACTCAGATGAAAGTCTACCTATTCTCCCTTCCCAAACCAGGATAGAGGACAGATGATATGTGCATGCTGACAACCAGGTTGGAGCCATTCTTTGGTGCAGGGGTCATTCACATAGACATGGACACATGGAACCTTCATCTCCTTACAGTTTGGAAAGGAGAATGTTCCCAGAAATTGCCAGCTCTGTGCCACTGTTGGTGACTTAGATCTGAGTGTGGGAACAGTGTGAAGGGAGAGGAGCAGTTCTGGACCATCTAACCTGCCTGAGGCTTGGACTCCAGAGGTCACAGCCTTTAGAAAGCCCATTTGCTATCACCCTTCTTGGTGCTAGCTTACCTTAAGTAGCTCCAGGGCTGGACTTGGTAACATTCAGGAGGTGTCAAACCAAGGAGCAGAGTGTTCTGTGAGCCCTGGGTGGGGACCTCAGTACGCACCCCGGAGCAATGAAGCCTCCTCCACACTGTCCTCTGTGTGTTCAGGTTCGATACTGCAACTCCCTGGATGAGGAAGAGAAGAGGGAACTGAAGCTGTTCAGCAACCAGAGGAAACGTGAGAACTTGGGCCGAGGCAATGTCAGGCCCTTCCCTGTCACCATGACAGGAGCAATTTGTGAACAGGTGAGGATGGACTGGGGCAGGGAAGACGTTCATTCTACAGTTATTTCATGAAATACGTGTTATGTGCTCAGCCCTCTTTTAGGCCTCGAAGATACAGCAGTGAGTAAAAGACACAGTCTTTCTCATGTAAAGAACTGTGCACCGGGGTAGAAGTCAGGCAATAAATCAAGTCAGTAAAATAGAAAATTTGCAACAGGGAAGCGGGGTGGGAAAGACAAGGAAGGCGAGGTGGCTCCAGTATTGAGCAAGATGGTCAGAGAAGACCCCACTGAGAAGGTGGCATGCAAACCTCGCCTTAAGGCAGGAGGGCGGCTCCTGTGGACAAGAAACAGTGGATTGCAGACCATGACAGGGATCATGGAGAACCATATAAACAATTGGAAGGACCAGACAAAGTAATGACTTCATGCCTTGAAAGGATCCCTTTGAAAACATAGTGGTCTGGACCGTGAGTCAGTCTCTCACTGATGATGTGAGGGATGATGCCTAAATTTCTTCTGAGTTTGAGGGTTTTTTTTTTTTTCAAAGTCTAAGAGATCCCACACCATCTCCTTAGGACCTCGCTGAGTTGAAGAATCTAGGTTTTCCTTTTGCCTACTCTGCTGTAGCAGGCTTAGGTGTGGTGGAGGAACATGCTAAAGTAGGATGGCCATATCAGCTGCCTGGCTAACCTCACCCCGGTCCTGCTTTCGAGGAAAGACCATCATCATTTCCTAAATCTTCTCTGAATCTTCCCAGCTTTTTGTGCAGCTCCCTCTAACTCAGGCTCTGGGTGGCAGACCAGCTGGCTTGGTAAGAGGAAGCTGGAGACTATCTGAGAGGAGCAGGTCGATTTTAGAACTCCGTTTTGAGATTTCACAGGAGTAACTGATAGGATCTGGAAGGTGGGTAGAGAGATGACCAAAGAGGAAGCAGTGGGTCCTCATCCTTGAGAAAAATCCTTGAGACCAAGTCCTGAGACGAAGTGATTGGCGCTTGTCACATAAGATTCACTGGGCCCAACTCAGTGCCTCGCCCACTCTTAGACCACACTCCTCATGAGTGGTGCTTCTTTAAAAGGGAAGAAAAGTTGGACCCCATCTGTGCAGAGTAATGTCAGGAGTGTTGTAGCAAGAAGTCCTTCCATAACAAACCTTTGGACCATTGAGGGAGGGGGTCAAATATGATTATGTGTGGGGTACTTTAGCTGTTATTTCATAATCATGGAACGTAGGGATGTTGCCTTCTATATTGTGTTACCACACACACACACAAGCTACTAGAAACGAGTTCTCAAATCTGTGCCCTTATTCTGTGGATCATACTAATTCATACAGAATCCACGTTGGGAGAAGGACTTGGAGACACCTTTTTTACTCCCTAGTCATTGTCTGTAGAGCTCATTCACCTGTGCGAGCCATTCTACTAAACACAGATCATGACCTCATGGCCAATACCAGGATGAACAGAAAGCATCCTTATAAACCCACTCCTCCTTCCTCCAAGACCCTCAGAACATAACTGTATTCTAACCCCAGTTGCAAGCACGAGTCATCTGTTATTCCTGCCTGGTATACTCTGGGCTTAAAAAGTAGTGCCTTTCAATCAAGATTATATGAAGAGATGCTATTAGACAGCAAAAAAGCATGCCTGAAAGGCATAGGGAAAAGGAAGAAGCTATTTATGAGTGAATAAATGTTATGTGCCCACTCCCCTCCCATTCAGCAGTACAGGTCCCTAGCCCAGCCAAACCCTCTCTCTGTAGCCTCTCCTGATGGCATTAACTTGGCTATGCCTCTGCATGCAGCTTAGGATGTGGAGGAAATGGTTAGGCCTGTTGTCTCCATGCTTGGTGCCTATAGATCCTCCCTATGTACTGTCATAATGAGAATCTGTCTCTCACACCTTCGTGTTTCTCATTCTCGGTTACTTAAGTTGTCTCACTTAGGCCCAAGGCTGGGGGCTCCTAGAAAGAACAAGAGAAATCTTCCCTACCAGGAATGTAAAGCAGGGGACACACTGACCTAGTATGCATATAACTCCCTAGTATCCAGCTGTTGGTAGTAGTTGGATGTCATTGTTTTACGGTTATGAGAGATACAGCTGATGTTGGTGGTGTTTCTGTTTGCCTCACAGTGCGGAGGGCAGATCAAAGGCGGGGATATTGCTGTGTTTGCATCACGTGCTGGCCATGGCATCTGCTGGCATCCTCCCTGCTTTATATGCACCGTCTGCAATGAGCTTTTGGTTGACCTGATCTACTTTTACCAAGACGGGAAGATTTACTGTGGTAGGCACCACGCTGAGTGTCTGAAGCCGCGCTGTGCAGCCTGTGACGAGGTCAGAGCCCCATCCATGTGCAAATACTTTAACTGTTCTGGTATATTCATGGAAGGTAGGGGTGGCACCTTCAGTGTCATGATGTCTCTGTCTCTCCCTCACACACATGTACACACGCACATACACATCTCTCATAGATTATCCCCAGTGTGCTTGCCCCTCCCACAATCCCTCTATTGCACCACAGCATGACATATGAGCATAACCTCTGACTTCCCACACAGGGAGACAACCCTGGGTGACACTCCCTACCCTTTTCTGTTAACTCTTTCCAGAGGAAAATATTACCCATGTCCCAGTCAAGGTGAATCTGGCATCTGGCATCATGACCCACTCAGCATGGTGGCCTCAGAGCCTCCTGGATAGGAATAGGATGAGGAGCTGCATGCTACAACCACAGAAATTCTCAAATGGCATTCAGCTGGCACTAGGCCTCTTATAATTAAATATATAGACATACACCCACGCATAAATAGATAAAAATGTAAAATAAAGAAGCAATTTGTAAAATAAGCAAAAATGTAAAATAATGGAGCAACTTTAGATTCCATCTAAAAATCTGGAAAGTTCACATCAGAAATAAAGCTCCACTTCTAGAAGAGTCTCCAGAACAATTGGTTAAAGAGGGGAAGAAAATGTTTGGGGGTATTTGATTTTTTTTTCTTCCCCACGAAAGCTTTGGAGATCAGTAGCTATCTATAGGGATGCTTCCACCCTACAGGTATTTGGAAGCATTGTGGTAAGAAATCAAAATGGCATACAAGGCCCCTGCTTGCCAATTTTTCCCCACCAGAAGCACACCCAAGTAGTGAGTAGACTGTTAGACCATAGAGTAGAAAGCTTGCCTTCACTGTGGAAACTGGCAGCAGAAAGAAGAGCATTCTAAACCTGACCCCTTATAGGAGTCATTCAGGGGAAAGTCTTAGACAAGGGATTCCAGTTCACAGAGTGGCTCTGTGCCTGTCTGAGCTTACAGTGAGCTTACAGAGGCTCACTCTGTCTGCCAGATCTACCAGGACAAGGACATTTGTCTCTTACAAAATGCCTGGAGACTTCACTTTTCTGGAGATTTGTTAAGCCTTCACTAATGTGGATTCTGATGGTAAGGTAGAGATGCTCAACTCTGGCCCTCGCTGGAAAACTAGATGTGAGTTAAACTCTGGGACTCAAGCAGCCTCTTTGCCTTCTGGCTCAGATAGATACACAAGTGTACATTCACAAAGCTAACCAAGTGTCACTCCACCTGATCCCAAGTCATGTTCAATAGCCAAAAAGTCAGTGACCTTTATCTACTAGACCCTCTTCTCTTCCCCCTAACACCTTCTCCCAGCCTTGTCCCTGTCTCTGGATTCAAGAATGCTAGACATCCCATTTGAATGATATCATATAACGTTTTCTTTTGTATCTGGCTTCTTCCACCTAGAAGTTAAAAAATTTTAAAAGTTAATTTATGTTATAGTAAATATTGGCACTTCATTCCTTTTCATGGCTGAGCAACTATATGAATCTATACAAACAGTTTTATGAATATATCACATTTAGCTTAGCCATTTAGCAACTGAGGAGCATTTGTTTCTATGTTAACTGTGATGAACCATACTACTTATGAACATTCATGTGTAAGTTTCTAGGTATACAAAAATTTTTAAACTTTGAATGTTTTTCATGGTAATTCTAAGCCTAACTATTTTTTTTAACATTTATTTATTTATTCAAGTTACATCTCAATCATAGTCCCCTCCCACCTCCCACCTCCCCCTCCCATTTCCACCCTCCTACCCTCTTCCCCCTCACCCTATCTGCTTTTTCTTTAATTTAAGGTATATCTTTTTCCCCCCAACAGCTCCCCCTTTTAGTCCAATAAAAAGCTCTTTTTCTTATAACAATAAATACAATACAAAACAATAAGAACAATTAGGCCACAATTATGAAAATTATAGGCTATAACATACATTCCCAATGTCCAGTCCATACATATTTGGCAACTGATATTAATATTCTATTATCTATCTATCTCAATGAGTTTAAAGTTCTATACCTAACTCAGTTTCCATCCTAACTTGCATTGCCAACTTATAAACATCTTCTTAGATCTAGAACATCCTTTTAATTCCTAAACAACTTAAAATTTAACTGTGAGACTATAACTATCTAGTCTTCAACCACGTTAGAGACCTGAGAAGGATAAATGTATCTGAATAAACAGGAAGTGTAGAGCAAGCAGCTTCCAAAACTAAGAAATGACAGACAACTGGCTGCCTGGACAGTCCCCAATTTCTCTCCATACATTGGAGCATCTATCTTCAGCCTTTTGGCCCAGTATCTCTGGATTATGAATTATGCAGGAATTATGAAGAACTTGCCTACCCTGTCTTGGCATAGCTTAAGCCTAACTCTTGAGAGAAGGGCAAATTATCTTCTAAAACAGCTCCCCCACTTTCCATTCATACTGACAAAGTAAGACAATTCCAGCTCCTACATGCTCTCTTTAATTCTTATAATCATACTCTTTTTTATTATTACTATCCTAAGAGATATAAAATAATATCACAATGCTATCTTAACTCATAATTTTCTAACCACTAATAATGTTGGTGCCTTTTAATATTTTTGTCTACTTGTTTATTAATTTTGGGAGAGACTGTATATTTGAAAGCCTTTGCTCATTTTTCGCAGTTGGGTTAATTTTTTTTTTACTACTCATTTGGGTATTCATATAATCAGATACAAGTCTGTTATCAGCTACATTGCTCACAAGCATGGTTTCCTGTTCTCTGGCTGCAGTTTTACTTTCTTATTGATATCCTTCGAAGCATGGAAGTTTTTAATTTTGATGAAGTCCACATGATCTATTATTTACATATTGCTATGCACATTTGTGTTGCATTATCTATGAAACAGTTGCCTTGTCCAAGATCAAGAAGATTTATATTTTTGAAAAGAATGTTATCATTTTTTCCTGTTAGGTCACTGATCCTCTTTCAGTTAATTTTTGTTCAAGGTGGGAGGTAGAGAGGGATTCAACTGATACTTTACATAAGACTTCCAATCGTCCCAGTACTATTTGTTGACTCTATTCTTTTACCATAGTATAGTTTTAGCTCCACCTTTGGCAATCAAATGCTATACACACACATATACATACATACACATATACACAAGCACACACATACATACACACATACACATATGCATGTTTACTCACATACATTCACACATACATACAAGTTAATTAATTCCTAGACTCTCAATACAGAGAGTTCATCTATTTGTTAGTTTTTATGGCACACTAAATACCACACTAAACTGATTATTATGGCATCATAATAAATTTTAAAATATATGTTTTGAAGTTAAAAACAACTCTGATGAGTCAAAACATAAAACACTTCTCAGGGCCAGAAAGCATTAGACATGAAGGTGACCAATTCTAGGGCACTAGAGAGTGTTGCAGACCATGACCAGTTGGCCACCTGGCCACTTATCTGGAAACGGCAGTCACCTTTCTTAGCTAAAGATTATTATCTTAGATAAATGCATTACAAGCATTGTCCAATTTTATGTTTTCAAAAAGAAAAACAAGAGCATTGCAAGGGTTCATATGACATTTCCCATTTTACAAAAAACACTATACATCAGCCAAATGAAGCTGGTGTGCGTGAGCGATTTTTTATTTTGCTTTATGTTCCCCCTGACAGAACATTCGTTCTCCACTGAGATGTGTCACCGTATTAATTGTGCTTCAGGAAGATGAAGTTGTGGGGTTTGTATATATGTGGGATAAGCTTATGTAGATGCAGCATTGTTTTTTAGTTTTGGGCTTTGTAGCTTCCTCCTGTGTGTTCTCATGGTGAGCCTTAGACACTGACCAGGTGGCTTCCTGTCTGCAGATCATCTTTGCAGATGAGTGCACAGAAGCTGAGGGACGACACTGGCACATGCGGCACTTCTGCTGTTTTGAGTGTGAGACTGTGCTGGGCGGCCAGCGCTACATCATGAAGGAGGGAAGACCCTACTGCTGCCACTGCTTCGAGTCCCTATATGCAGAGTATTGTGATACCTGCGCCCAACATATAGGTAAAGCTATGCTTGGCATTCAGCTTGATCCTTCTGAGATGGGCACAACCCAGTGTCTAGCATAGTTAGAATCCCTTTGGTTACAATTAAAAAACAAAAAAACCAAAAAAAAAAACCTCTTACCACCGAAAGAGTATTTGGCTTCAGGTAGAGGTGGGTAAAGGGTTAAACAAAGCCTGTTGTTTTGTTTTTTTCTGTGTCAGCTCAGTTTGCCTTCTTAGTAGCATCTTTTGGGAGCAAGCGATCTTCATGTGGTGACTGAGATGTTGCTGTAGTCTGTTATTCATAGTCTTAACACTTGCATTCTCAAAAGGAGAAAGTAATTGACTATATCAAATTTCTAAGTCAGTTCCTCCTGATGGAATCCTATCAGTCCTGACTTGACCATGGATCTACCTTCAAGTGAGACTCTGCTGTATACTTCTCCTAGGGAAAAGTGTGAAGCCCCAAAAAGGAAAATATGGAAGGAAATGAACATATTCCTCAATGACCTTCATAAAAACTCATGAATGGCCAGAGGGAAGAATTGGGGGGGTCCTTTGGTAAAGAGCGGTGGTCAGTAGCTTCCGGCAAGTGTGCCTTCTAGAAACTCCACAACAGTGAGCCTTGCCAAATGCAGAGCAAAACAAATACTCCACAAGCTGTGTGCTCCTAGTTTGTGGCGGATTGGAGGCGATGAGAATCAGCCCAATTTGTTCAGCCCTTCAGCACATCAGCTTTGGTCAAACAGGCTTTGCCTTGCCTTTTCTGGCTTCTTGGAAATAAGCAACACTATTTAAGAAATGGTGTCAGTAGACAAATGTCTGTGGTCATAGTGTGACCTTTCTGTGGTCACGAAACTCCAAGAAGCCTGATTAGAAGCTGCCAGTGTCACACCTGCAGTGAGGAGATGTGGACATCCTCCATTTATGACTTTATTTTGCTCCAGTTTACTTGGGTAAAGATCCAAAAGAGAAACAGCCTTTTCCTGGGATTCATATCATTCGGAAATGATAGATTTAATGTTGCCTTCTGGACTTAGGTGATGGCAAGACTCTCTCCACAAAGTACCCTCCTTCTCACTATAGACCACCTGGACCAGGTGCCTAGAAACCTTTCTGTTCTCAGGATTGTCTCAGTCAGACATGCTGATGTTCATTAGGAATAGGAATTAGGAATCCTCTGAATTAGGAAATAAGGTACTGAATTGTGACTGACATGTGAGGCAGGGAAGTGGGCGGGACTCTAACAGGGACAGTGATGCAATGTGTTGAGGTCTGCTAGTCAGTGCTTACCCAAGTGGGAGAGACCAAGTGTTAGAAACAACCCACAGCAGCGATGCCACCTTCTGGGGGCTTTCTGTTTCCTTCCCCTTTCCACAGAGAGGACACAAGTCTTGCCACAAATGGCTACTCCTGGTTTTCTCCCAGAAGCTTGAGAGAGAAAAATTCATTTATGACTAACTAGATCATGTGTACCTCAAATAGCCCCTCTGTCTTCTGTCTTCTTTTAGCTGTCCACAGCTTTTATTGGCATCCCCCTTCCCTCTTGAATCCAGAAAAGGCATCCATCCATATTTTACTAGAAAAGGTGATTGCCGTGGCCTGCGGTCTATCTGCTGTTAAGTTGCTGTCCATGAGTTTTTAAAGTCTACTTTTCTGCAAAATGTAATTTCCCTAGGACAGTGAAATCCTGCTGTATGTATCATGTATACCACAGTCATCGATGCCACACCTCTGACCATACTGTACAAATATTCCATATTTATGCAGCTGCTCAGAGAAGATCCTACATCAGGCAGCCGTTACCAAGGCAACAGGACTTTTGCTTGTGCATAGCAGAGTAAACAGTCTTATAAACAGATGAGGCTGTGGTGGGTGCAGATGCATGCTCCCTTAGAGAAGTGCTTAAAGGACTTAGAGGGGGGATTTTTTTAAGAAGGCATGCTTAGATGTTGAACACAGAGCCCTTTTCCAGATGTTTGGAGTTCAGGAGCAGTTCAGAGGGCCATCTGACATCCATGATGTTTATCAGAGCCATTGTTCACTTGCCTGCTAGGTTGATTTGTAATTTACCTCCCCTTCACTTCCCCCTCCCACCCTGTCCCTTGAGGCCCCATCCCAGAGAGCCTGGCCTTCCACTGACACCTCTGAGCACTTTCCCATGCAGCGAAGTTGTGGACAGGGCAGAGGACCCACCCTTCCAAGTTCTCTGGTGGAAAGTGAGCAAGGATACAGCCATGGGATACCACACCAAGTAGCTGCCTGTAGTCAACAATCCCAGGCAGCTGAAGATGCCAAAATGAGTTCTCAGAACTCTTGACATACAGAAGAAAATCTGCAGAGGAGGAAAGAGGAGGCTGTACAGTCTCAGGAATTGCTTCAGGGGTTTCTGATGGACAGCATTTAGACAGTGACCCTCTGCAAAGAAGGAACTAGGCTTTCAGACCTAATAAAACTGAAGGAAAGACAGTTTCAATAGCTTGGAACTAAGCCCTCTGCTCACAACCACATAGGTTCATGTCCATGGCTCTGCTGAGGAGAGCAAGGCCTAGAAGCGAAGCCACTTGCCTGGAACTACAATGACAGAAAGCGCAGAACGAAGACTCAAACCCAACAGATGGACTTCAGCAGTTTTTTAAATAGGGTTTTTTTTTTTTTTTTTTTTTTTTTGGTTTTTCGAGACAGGGTTTCTCTGTGTATCCTTGGCTGTCCTGGACTCACTTTGTAGACCAGGCTGGCCTCGAACTCACAAAGATCCGCCTGCCTCTGCCTCCCAAGTGCTGGGATTAAAGGCGTGTGCCACCACCGCCCGGCTATGGGCTTCAGCAGTTTTACAGCCCCTGGAAGTGGCAGAGCTTGATGGGCTCCACTCTCTGTGCATATTTCTGCATCCCTATCCAGGCCACTGCTTGCCCCATAGGCCTAGACAGAAGCCTTATCGGGAGCCTCAGCTCAGGGATGTCTATTTCCAGCCCCACCTCAGCTCTCCATCCTTAGTCTACCTAGTAGGAATGCTGGTGGTCACAGGAGGTGGGGTAGAGTTGAGTCTCACAGTGGCCTTCTCAATTGGGGTTGCCCTGTAACATCTCTTGTCCTTAGGAAGTTCCCCTCTTAGTATCCTAGCCACTAGTGCCCAAGTGAAGTTACACCTCCTCCCCCAGTTTGGAGAACATCTAATAAGAGAAGAATTTGCCTCCTCCCTGCCTGTCCCTGGGCCCTAGTGACACAAAAGCCAGCAGAGGCAGAACCAAGTATGGATAAGCTGCTTCCTTCAGCACTTTGGTTCCAGAAATCATTTCCCCCTCAGTTCTTGTTTATCCCCCTCTAGACAGGTATCTGGAAGTCACGCCTTGAAAATCCTGGCTGTGGAATTCTGGCCACTAACGTGAAGGTTCATTTTAGTACTGTCTTCCTAAAGAGACCTTTATCACCATACATTGGCAGTCTTATGAGATTTGTTCTGCCCATGGGAATCCCAAGGGTCTATACTCTAACAGGCTGTCCCCAGAGCAAGAACTGTCTGCTGGTAGCCTATTGTATCACTCTCAGAAGCCCCAGGTGACCCCCTCATTGCCATTGCTGATTGTGAGCCATTCCTAGATCAGCCCTGAGGACTAGGAGGTGATGTTGGAACTACCAAGGTTTGTTCCAAAGGTAGTTTCAGTGTCCCAAGCTAATAGCTTGGCATAGAGATAGCATCCCCAAGGACAGTACCCTCTTTCCATCAAAAGAGGACAGAGGAACTAGTGAGAAGCAAGAGCAGAATGAAGATATTTGGGAGGTTCCTAGCACATAGGACCAGGGGATTATGTTCAGCAGAGTCCTGCCGTGAAGGAACTGTGCCTCTTCCTTTTCTGGGAACATTAGGTGAAGGATGTGCACCAATAGGATGACAGCATCTTTTACAAACACACCATGGTTTTTCCTTACCAAGAATAAGCAGGATCTTCCCCACTGAGAGCTGAAGCCCACTTTTTTCCTTTCCACTGATTTAGTTTATGCAGGACCACAGACTGGGCAGTTTCTAGACAATAGAAACATTTCTCACAGTTCTAGAGGTTGTGAAGGCCACAGTAAAGGACCTGACATATTTGGTGTTTGGAAAGATCCATTTTCAGGCTTCTAACTGATATTTTTCTGTGTCCCTGCATGGTAGTGAGGATGAGCAAGCTCCCTTAGGTCTTTTCTGTAAGGATATTAATTCATTCATATAGGTAGAACTTTAATGCTCTAATTAGCTCTCAAATGATCCTACTTCCTACTAGCATGGTAGGTGTTAAGAATTGAGCATAGATTTTGAGGGAGAAACAGATACTCACACTACACCATCCAACAAGCTGCTGCAATAACTGCCCTTTGATTGACAGTGAGTAGTGAAGCCATTCATCTATCCATCAACTATAAGTAGGAAGAACCCCTATTACACAGGTCCTGGAGATACCATGAAAACTTCTAACCCTATCTCAATCTTACTTTCTGTGTAAGAGATAAGCAATAAACCTATACATATGTATGATGGAATGATGTAAAGGAATATTAACGCTATAAGAAAAAGTGGAGAAGCAACCATGGCTACCATTGGCTATGGCCAAGAATGCTCTTGAGGGGCTGGAGAGATGGCTCAGCGGTTAAGAGCACTGGCTGCTCTTCCAGAGGTCATGAGTTCAATTCCCAGCAACCACATGGTGGCTCACAACCATCCATAATGAAATCTGGTGCCCTCTTCTGGCTTGCAGATACACCTGCAGACAGAACACTGTATACATAATAAATAAATCTTTAAAAAAAAAAAAAAAGAATGCTCTTGAGACAGCTTACAGATACCTGTCATATTGGTTCAGAGCAAGACTTCTGAGGACAGATCTGGTTCTGATGCCTAATTATATTACCTTAGGCAAGACATTAATCTTCTGTGTCTCTATTTCCTCATCTGGAAAACAGAAGCAATGGTAGAAATTAACCTCAAACAATTGAGTCCTTTATCAGGTTAGTATTATCCTTAGCTAACATCTCTGAGAGCAGAATTAGTTCAGCTTTTAGAACCATGCATTCTGTAATGAAGTACTTGAGGAATAGGATACAAGTCTAAACATAGAACTCATTTTTATTTCCTATACCGCTTATGCATATAATCTTAAGATATTTTTATATGCCATCTTAAATACTTTTATGTACGAAGCAATTTTATTATACAGAATTTTCTGCTTGCAGCATCTTGTTGACACCAAAGTTTTGGCTTTTGAAGCATTTGAGTTTAGATTTTTCGATTAGGGATGTTCAACTTCTGTTGCTATTTGGGGAAAATGTATCTCTGACAGAATTCATGGCTAAGCTCTTCTGATCTAGGTTCTCCATGCTGCTAGCAAGGAAAGTTGGGAAGTCTGCTGACTAGCAGAATAAGTTGTAACAGAGTGTGGGCACTGATTGCACAGTGCCTGGTCGAGGGGCAACTGGTATAGGATCTTTTGTGGTGTGATGTCTCACGTGGTGTTATGGTGTTCAGTACAGCTCTTCAGCCTCCTTTCTGTCTCTTACTTCCCAGGGATCGACCAAGGCCAAATGACCTATGACGGCCAACACTGGCATGCTACAGAGACCTGTTTCTGCTGCGCTCATTGTAAGAAGTCCCTCCTGGGGCGACCGTTCCTCCCAAAGCAAGGCCAGATATTCTGCTCACGGGCCTGCAGTGCTGGGGAAGATCCTAATGGCTCTGACTCATCTGATTCAGCCTTCCAGAATGCCAGAGCCAAGGAGTCTCGCCGCAGTGCCAAAATCGGCAAGAACAAGGGCAAGACTGAGGAGGCCATGCTAAGCCCACACAGCCAGCTGCAGGTGAGTTCTAATCGGCTCTCAGCTGATGTGGACCCCTTGTCAGTGCAGATGGACCTCCTCAGCCTGTCCAGCCAGACGCCCAGCCTCAACCGGGACCCCATTTGGAGGAGCCGGGATGAGCCCTTCCATTATGGGAACAAGATGGAGCAGAGCCAATCCCAGAGTCCTTTGCAACTCCTCAGCCAGTGCAACATTAGAACTTCCTACAGTCCAGGAGGGCAGGGAGCAGGAGCCCAGCCTGACATGTGGGCTAAGCACTTCAGCAACCCCAAAAGAAGCTCGTCAATGGCCATGAAGGGGCATGGTGGCAGCTTTATCAAGGAATGCCGTGAGGACTATTACCCAGGGAGGCTGATGTCCCAGGAGAGCTACAGCGATATGTCCAGCCAAAGCTTTAGTGAAACCCGAGGCAGCATCCCAGTTCCCAAGTATGAGGAGGAAGAGGAGGAAGAAGAAGGCATATCTACGCAGCAGTGCCGGCCTCGTCGTCCACTCAGTTCCCTGAAATACACAGAGGACATGACACCCACAGAACAGACTCCTCGTGGCTCTATGGAATCACTGGCCCTGTCAAATGCAACAGGTAGGCTGGTCCTGGATTATACAGTGTTTTCCTATACAGTAGCCTCCTCTAACTGGCTGCTGATGAAGGTCAACCCAAGTGTCAGATAGCTTCTATCTTTGATAGAATATAGAGAAAGCTTGAGTCTAAAGTCTGGATGCCTGTGATATATAGTAAGGGTTAGGGATGGACAGATACTACCAGTAGAAGGGGAGGAGCCAAGAGAAGAATGGGGTATCCTCTGGGATAAATTCTGGCTTCAGCTTGTCCCATGGGGCTCTGGAGATTATGTGACAAGTCAGTTTCTTCTGAAGGCATTCAGACTGATGGATCATCCCACCATGTCCCACCCATCATTGCCTTTGGAATGTTAGAAAGTAGAATTGTGTATGTGTATGGGAGTAGAGGGTATATAATAAAGTTGGAGGTGTGGTCATGGGTAAGGCAGCTTGTTGGCCAACAGCATTCATGGGAAAGAATAGCTGTCAGGTGGTGGTGGTATTTGCCACACAACTGGGATGTAAGTGCCCCAGCCTGGTGTTGCTTGAGGAGCCCAGTTTCCAAGGGTGTTTTGAGCCTCAGCATGTCAAAGATATACAAATAAATATGTAAGATATATATAAACAGATGAAGAAGCAGGCTGACTAAAATGGACAAGAGGGAAGTAGACCATCTCAGGATACTATCTTCAACAGTTTTCCAGCTGACTGGCTGTAGAGATAAGATAGTTGCCTAAGATAACCACAGCTTTAATATCCAAACGCATGTTCCATGGGCTTGCCTTACTGATCAGGGTATGTAAGCCAGCCAGAGGGCTGTTTAAGACTCAACTGGTGAGTCATTTGTCGGGAGTGTTTCAGTCAAGCTCAGCAGAGCCACATGTTAGTCTGCAGCTTGGTAAGAATGCTCTAGGATATGCTCAGTGTCTACCCCTCTAATAGCAAAAAAGCAGAGTCACAGGTATACCTTCATGACGGGTCCCACAAAGATATATCTGGTATCTACAACATTTTGACATTGCAGCATAATGACATCTATTCATAGCTATCCTTGGGTTCATGATGCCTTGTAAGCCATGGGTTAGGCATACGTGGACTGTGAATATAGGAGGTAAATTCTGTTAGTCCCATCTGGTGGGCTCAGCTGCTGCTCATCCCCACCTACCAGTTGTCATAAACTTGAATATTTTAGCTAATACATACAGTTCATGCCACATGTCAACCATTATTTTGGACACAACACAAATATTAGCTATTAATTTATTTGTCACAACATTATAAGGGAAACATCATTATTCGTATTTCCAAATTGGGAAACTAGAACCAGAAAATTTGAGAATTACCCAGTTTTTAAAAAACAAATTTTTAGACTAGAACAATTTTTTAAAATTAATTAAATTTACCCTTTGACAGTTTCATACATGTATATAGTGTATTCTAACTACTCTCATCCCCAACTTCTCATCTCCCTCCCACTACTGCTAACTTCCCCTCTCCACAGGTCCCTTTTCCATGTTTGCATCTTTTGGTTTTGTTTTGGGGCCCACTGAGTTTTCACCAGGATTGTCTGAGTGACCATGAGCGTGGAACTATCCAGTGGAGCCTGGTGGGTGCACATCTAAAGATAATGACTCCCTAACCTTCTAAACCCATCAGTAGCCAATAGTTCAGCAGGGAGGGGTAGGGCCTGTATAACCCCTCCCATCCAACACTGGCTGTTGACCCAAGTGTTTTAGGGACAGAACAAGGAGGTGCCCTTGACTTCAGAGCCATACTTTTTCTTAATCCAGCTGCTGCTGCCACCGTATGAGCCCCACTTGATTAGATCTTTCACAGCAGTTAAAAATGCAGATTTTTTAAGATGTGGAATCTATTTAAACTCCTAGACAAACAAAAGCCTGAATCATAAGCTGTCTGTACAGTGAGTTTTACCTTTTATCTCTCCTCAAATGCTTTTACTAACTGTGTTCCCACTTGTCCCAGAAGACAGAGCTTAGCCATTTCAGATGGAAAAAAAATGAGATTTTGGTGAATAAGCACCTTCCCTGATGTCATAGAAATAACCAATCAGTGCATTGAAGACTACCTGGGAACAATTCATGTGCTATAATTATTTAAGATGACAATAGATAAATATGCACTTCCATCTCTGAAGCTGAGTCTCATATACAAGACCACTTGCCCTAGAACAACTGGGACATGTAATTAAGAGATATACTCCTCAGGCTCCTCCCCAGGCCCTCTGCAGCATAGTTCAACAGAGATGGAGCAGAGGAATCTGCGTTTTTGCCAACTCCTTGCTGTTATGCTGTGTGTTGTTGTCTTAGGTTTCTGTTGTGACAGTAACTGTCTCACATTAGGGGACCTTATGAGGAAATCAAGGGGTCAAAAATCAGGAGTGTGGGAAAGGTCAAGAAAGAACACAGTCTCCACTTATAAGGAAGAGGCAGTGGGGTGTTTATCCCACGATTCTCAGAGGATCAGCAGTGGACAGTGTCGCTCTGCCTCTGATTTCTGAAAGGAAACCCTGAGCCACATGTGATGAGGCTGAGAACAAAGATTCCAGAGATCAGCACTGCCCTATATGGTAGCTAGCAGCCATGTGTAACTACTAAAATTAGATTAAGATTAATTAAGAACATCAATATAAAAACCAAAATATTAAGAAGTTGGTCTACAAGTAAGATATAAGTGCTGTATTAGTCAGGGTTCTCTTAAAAAATAGAACTGATATACACACACACATACACACATGCATACACAAGCACACATATGAGGGAGGGTGTGGGAAGTTATTAGACTATCTTATAGGATGTGAGTCAAGTAACCCAATAATGTCTGTCTCACATTGAATAGGCCAGAAATCCAGTAGTTGTTCAGTCCGTAAGGCTGAATGTCTCAGCAGTCCCAGTCTGGTGCTGAAGACCTGGAGGATTCCTGGAGAGCTGACGGTCTATGTTGGAATCCTAGAGAAACTGGCCCTGACACTGGCAAAGGAGTATCACAGTAATAGGATAGAAGAACTTGCCAGTGAACGTGAGGCAGGCAGGAAAAAAGCAAATCTTCCTTCTTCGTGCCCTTTTACCTGGGCTTCTTCCAGGAGATGCCACCTAGATTTACAGGCAGTCCCCCTACTTCAGATAATCTGATTAGAAATCTATCACAGGAGTGCCCAGCAGCTCAAGTTTCAGGGAGTTAAGGTGCTGTCAAGTTGGTAGATACAACAGAGATGGGCTAAAATTTAAATTTCCTTTTCATTAATGTAAATTGCATTAACTGCATGAGTCTAATGGCAGGCCATGCTGGATGAAAGGACAGAGTAAGTGCATGGGGTTAATCCCACTGCCAGTCTTCGGGAGCTCTTATACAAGCCTTGGTTTTTATGGATTTTCAGGCACTGGTTAAAAATAGTAGGTTGGGAGTTTATGGTTCCAGTGCTAATTTCCTTAAAATATTTATTTATCCATTTGTTTGTTTTAGACAAGGTTTTGTGTATCCCAGGTTGACTTCAAACTCATTATGTATCTGAGAATGACCTTCAGCTTGTGATTCTCCTGCCTCACAGGAGTGTGCTCCCATACCCAGTTTATGAGGTGCTGGGCAATGAACCCAGGGCTTTGGGAATGCACTCTACCCACTGAGCTACATCTCTTCCTTTCATTTAATTTTTAATGTGTGACTAGGGTTGAACCCAAGCCCTCACCTCCTTTTTCTTGTCACTGATTATTGGAGGCAAGGCCCCACTCAGTCACGCAGGCAGGCATGGGTGATCCTCCTGCCTCAGCCTCCTGAGCAGCTGGATTGCAGGCTTCTGCTACCAGACCTAGCTCCACATCGCCGCTCTGGGAGTCCTGCAGCTTTAAAACAAGTCACTAAATTCTCTAAGACTCATTTTTCTAGAAATTGGAATTTCATGACTATTAATACTTCCTTTGTAGGCATTTTGTGAAAAATCTGATGGCAGTTGCAATTAAATTTAAGAAACACATATGACCCTCTGTAATGGTTACTGGAGAGTTTATATTGTTAGTTCTTTTCCTTCCAAAACACATTGTAGGATGATGACTCAGTTGCACCCTTCTCCTGGTGCCCACCAACGTGTGGGTTTGCTGTATGTAGAAATGCCTCTGTGGCCTCATCTCTCCCCAAGAAACAGGAGGCCATATGTAAAACAGGGAATTAAAGAATGTAGTTTTGTGCCCTTGATTTTCATGGGAGTATCAAAAGCAACATCAAAGTAGAAAACTGGCAGCTATTATTACAAGTATAACTTCTGGTTCTCCCTGTAGCATAGCATAAGTGGCCTTTTATATCCTATCCCACATAGTCCCACACCAGAGATGCAGCTTTGAAAGATGAAGAAAGCTGGTCTTCTCTTTGCTGATCCTCAGTCATGCATTTAAAGTCTGCCAGAACATTTAGTAGTCTTTTGAGGAGACAATGAACTGAACCGTCCATGAATTTTTTTTAAGCCTTAGAGTCATAGACTGAGTTACAGATATAATTACTAACCCCTTTGGTCATGCCTCTAAAGCTTGGTTCAAGATAATAGATTTATTTTTCCTTCTGAGGATGGTAACTCATGCTATTGAGTAAGTTCAGTGTTTAATCTGGCAGACAGCATTGTTCTTTAGAACAGATCTTTATAAAAAGCTCAACTCAGCCACTTGCCAGCGTCTGGCCTGGGCCCTGGCACTGCCCAGATTGTTTGGAACTGGGAGTGTGCACACCCTTCTCCATGGAAAACACAGTCCATGCTGTCTGCTACTGCTGGGTGACTCAAGAAGGCACACTTACCACTGTGTAAACATCAGTGTGAGAGTGCTGTGAAGCTCCTTAACCCTGATCTTCCCAGATGCTATCTGAAGCTGTTCACAATGATAGTGGTGATCAAAGCAGATCGCTGACCATAAGCCAACATACTGACACCTTTACATGCATCATATTTTTGAAATCTCACAGCCCTCAGAGATAAGTCACCATTACAGCCATTTCACAGATGAGAACACTGACATTCATTGAAATTATCAATTGTTGACACCCATGCCATAGATATATAGAAATTTCCACTTCTTTCATCAGAGTTCTAACAAGTGGCAAAGACTTGAACCCAGGTGTGACAGACTGCCCTGATACATGTCCTCACAAGCAGGGCCATGATCACAGCCAGAGGATTTGCACAGTGATTCATTTTATCTGAAGGAACAAGGCCACCCTTCCCTGCTCAAGCTGGTTTGTGTGTGTCGGGTTGACTCTGGTGATGAAGCATAAGACCACAAGCATGCCATAAAGCCAAGGCAGAGATGATGTGCCAAGACTAGTCAACCTTAGGAAGACAAGGGAGACCAGGACAAATGGTCTAGGGGGTTGGTGCCCAGGCAAGAAACACAAATGAGATAATAGAATAAGGTCATAGCTACAAGTTAGGGGTTAAGGGCTAAGCTCTGCATTGGGCCCAAGTGTATAGCAAAGATGGAATTGGGTCTGGAGGTCCCTGGCAGATGCCATTAACACTGGACAGCTATATATAGATTATGAGATGGTCCCTGTTGAAGGATCCTGATGAAGAAGAATATGATGGAGAATGGTCCTCAAAGAGTAACTGCTTTCTGCAGAAGATGTTAGAGGAGCAAGAGCTGAGGCCGGTAGGAAGGAAATCCAGGTGAATGGAGTCAGGGAAAGGGAAAATGTCTTCTTCATTAACCCTCTCATTCATTCAGCACATGTGGCTTGAGTGTCTCGCAGGCTGTAAACAGTCTACTGAGGTCATAGACTAGCTTACCTATTCTTGCTTCAGTGTTCTCATCCTTAAACTGTAATGTATGGGTTGCTGTGGGAATTGAATTAATTCTATAAAGAGTTTAGAGCAGTGTCCAGCACCCTGTAAGTGGCCATAGGACATCAGTGGCTGCTGGCACTAGTAGTAGGGACAATGGCCTGTGGTGCTGCTAAGGTTGTGCTACTAAGCTAAAGGGAGCCTAGACCTTCTCTGCCTGTGTCCAGAATTGACAATAACCATTCAAATGAGCAGTATAAAATGCAGATGGTAAGTATGGGACTGAAGAGGAATACAGAGGAGGAATGTTGGTGTAGGTGGGTTGGGTAATCAAGGGAGGCATCCTGAAAAAGAGATAAAGTAAGGGAAGGGCTGTGAGCAATATGAAGACCAGCATGTGCAAAGGCCCTGTGGTAGAAGATATGTATGAACTAGAGGAAGGCATCATGGCTAGATGGAACACAGTTTTAGCCTAGCAAGGAAGGCAAGAGCAAGATTGGTCTGAGTCATTTGGGGCTAATTTAAGAGCATAGGCCACCAAGGACCCAGGATAGCCCTTAAAACGTCATGCCAAAAAGGGAACAAGGTGACACCATCTGACCTACACTTTTACAATATGGCCATAGCAGTTTTATGAGCATGTAACTAGCAAAGGGCCAGTGTGACCTCAGGAAGACCTAGGGGGCAGTCCAGAGTACAGTGTCCATGATATAAACAAGGTAAAGTTCAAAAAGGGGAAGACCAGGGCAGTGTGTTAGGAGAAGAAATGGGCAGAGGTGTGCAGTGACATGGGCAATGGGTTCTAGAGCTAGAGGAAGATTGACTTGAGAAATATTAGTGTTAGTGAGATTTGTAGCTTTGTAACTGCTGACTTGGGGCCACATCAGCAGAAGTGTTTGTGTGGTTGTCCTGGCTCTGAAGAGAAATCTGAAGGGCTTCCTACATCTTGTCACATCCATGACAGATTATGTCATTTATATCCTTGGACAGACCTCATCTCCCTAACCTGAAGAAGGGGCAGCTCAGTTGTTCAATGTAAAGCCATTGATAGCCAGGGGCAGGAGAGAGGGGAGGGTAATTTTTTTTTTCAGTGTTGCTGACAAACTGGAGAAGTTGCAAACAACAGTTTCAGAGTCTGAAGCAACCACTGGCACAGCTCACTCTCCCAGGAATGTCTGAAATGCTTTCTAATCCTTATAATGCAAAATAGTTCCATATTGCTCTTGAGGTGGAACATTCCTTCTGTTCTGTGTAACTGGGCTATCTGTTCTCCTGCCCAGTTTCTTTATTTAAATAGTTAAACAAAACCCTTAACCAGTTGGCATCATTTGAGGGACCACGCCTCAGACATGATCAGGAAATGTCTGGCCCTGATCTTTTTATTAATTTCTATGTTAGTTACTTGTCTTGAACTTAAAGAAGGAAGTCTTTGTCTTGGCTCACAGTTCCAGAGTATATTCTAGCGTGGCAGGGACCTCAGGATAGCTGAGGCTCATGATAGCTGACCACATTGTGCCCACAGTCAGGAAGCAGAGGCAGATGGATATTGGTTTTCCATTTGCTTTCTCCTTTTTATTCAGTCTAGGACCCAAGCCTAGGGAATGGTGTTTGGAGTTGTACATTTGAAAACCTAGAACTCACTTGTATCCTATCTAATGACCTCAGAGTCAGCGTGGGATGGGCTTCAGGATTCTTACTGTACTGCCATATAGTACTCTTGTTTGCAAGTGTTATCAGTGGTCAGGGTCTGCACCATATGTTTCCAAGTTCTTGGCTTCTTACTTAAGAATGAAATAGAACTCTACCCAGATTATAAGGTAGCAAGATAAATTATTCAAAAGCAGAGCCACAGTACAGATTAGAAAGGCATAGGTATGCCAGGTGTGGTGGCACACACCTTTAATCCCAGAACTCTGGAGATGCAGCATCTCTACAAACACTAGCCTGGTAGGAACAATGTGCCCTAGATCAAAGGCTGTCAGTGGGAGGGCAAGTTTGGGAGACACTTTGGGTGTCACTATGGGGGTGCTACTGGCTTCTAATAGGTAGAAGGTAGAAAGGCTTCCAGACATGGTGCACACAACAACATCCATCCCCACAACCGTTGTCCCAAAGTATTTTCTGGCACCATAAGAAATGCCAAGACAAAAAGCTAGACTAGCTATAAGGAATTTCAGTGAAAATCGCTAGCCTTCCTCTAAGTCATTCTGGACCAACTCAGAGGATGCCATGGTGTGATGTGAAAGGGCCTCTCAGATGACTGATGGCAGGAGCCCCATTTCCTTCTTCTCTGCTCCAGCAGGAGCACACACTTGGCTTGAGCTTATCTCCTCCTCCCTAGCTCTGCAGCTTGCTGGCCAAAAGTAAGTTCTGCCACATGAGGCCACTGGGAGGCATGAGGTGATACACCTGAAGCCTTTCATTCTCCTGGCAACCTCAATATTGAAGAGTTATTATTACTATTATGTTATGTGCCCCAGGTGCTCACCTCCTGCCACCTTGCTTTAATATGTTTAACAAGGAAAGGGAAGTTGAATGGAATTTAGGAATCACCATAACAGAAAAGGTTAGAAGGCAAGTGCCAGAATTAGTGAATGTGTGTGAGCTTTGGCCATCTGGAGATGCAAGTGACCCACACCTGTGTGAACTCTCACAGCAGGTAGCCCTACTGTTTGTGGGTTTTGGAATTCTCTTTAGCTCAAGAGATGAACCCTTTCTCACTGTTTTCCTATCTTGCCTGAGCTAGAAGAAGGTACTATAGCCCATCACCTAATTATGCCCACACCGTCTTTCCAGTGAGACTGGCTGTCACCTCACAGCTCTGGTTTCCTTACCACCACTATACCACCACACTACCACAACAGCACTACCACACTACCCACATCACCCTACTACCACACCTAGACCACCACCACCACTACCACACTACCACCACACCACTACCACCACCCTACTACCACACCTCCACCACCACCACACTACTTCTATCACCAGACTACCATCACCATGTCACTACTACCACCACACCGTGCTATCACCACCACCATGTCACCACTACCACCAACAACAACAAAACTACTACCACAATGTTACCACTACCACCACACCACGCTACCACCACCACCACATCACCATACCACCGCCACCAGTATCAACTAACTTTTCAGAGAATTCTCATTTGATAAAGCTTAAAGAAATTAATTTGTTCTTTGGGTCTATGGATGAAAAACTGGCCTGGCTTAGGGGCAGAAACTAGGAAGACAATGGAGACATCACAGTAATAGACATTTTCCTTGGAGATCATTTTCAACTGTAGAAATGAATTGTCATGGCCCTAGACAATGGATCTGTTTCAATAGCTACAGCATCTTTAGGGAGACAAAGGCATCACTTCTTGCTGCTGAAGCCCTCCAGCTCCCCTTAACACAACTCCATTATCCCTGAGTCGATCAGTATCTGAGATAAGCAGGACTTCTGCCTCAGGAGTATCACTGAGTCTGATGCTTTTTCTCTTCTTGGGAGTTAGGACTTCAAAAGAAGCAGATGGCTTCCACTGTCTTTTCTGTCTTCTGAAGCTGTTTGTTGTAGGGGTCATTTGGTAGCTAGGCATGTGTGTGACACACTTCTGTCTGGCTATATTGGATGGAGCACATGAGGGAAGAGGAAATATTTTATTTCAGCTGTCTTCTGAACCCTAGAACTTCTGTATAAGAAGAATTTTCAGTACCTTTAGTGGACTCAAAAATGGAGACTCCACCTACCCCGTTGTCTTTCACAGCAAAGCTCGGGGTCACTCTGGAACATTCATTTGTAGATATTATTTGCTCTCAACCCAGTCCCTAATGTCGTGTATCTCACTTGCAGAAATGGTCTAAGATGCTACACCCTCCCGCACAGCATCCTCCCTTCCCAAATCTGTTCGAATGGGCTGGCTTTCTAGCGTGCTGTGCTGCCAGGTCTGCCCACTAAACGGCAGCCTTAGCAGCCCTGCTTTATAAGTTTTCCAAGCCAAAAATCTAGTCCAAGCTGCTTTTGGAAGGGGAAAAATCAGAGAGAATGAAAAGGTATCTTACGGAATTGTGGTGTTGTTTTATTTTCATTTATTCAACAAATATTTATTGCATGCCTACCATGTGTCAGACACCCTGCTAGTTTCCAAGTGCCCATTGATGAATAAGTCTGTATACTCCCTGTATGGGTCAGGGCCCCAGCAGGAAACAGCTGCTGCACTCCAGAGGTAATTAAGGAGAGCTAGAAGCAGTCTCTAGACTGCAAATTTAATCTCAAGTAGAAAATTATAGCACCCCTGTAGCCTAGCAGGAAAGAGCCAGACCAGTAAAACCTTGGCCTCTGGTCTTCCATCTCTTGTCTGTCCTCTCCCTTTGATCAAACTTACCTGGGAGCCAGAAGGAAAGAGAACCATCAATGCTGCCGTTTGTCCAGGCAGAGTGCAGCAGAGAATTGACTTGGAATCTAACAGGGATATGCAAACATGGTGAGAAGCAGGGTATGGTAAGTGCAAAGAAACGAGCCAGATTAGAGAAGACAATGTTAAGGTTCATTTACACACAGAGAATGGTCAGTTCTGAAATGCAAGGGAGGAGGGGAAGGAAAGGGTGGTTACAGATAACATGAGCAAAGGCCCTGGGCAATAAAGCACTTGCCTAGTTCCAGGAACTAAAAAGGGCCCAGGGTGATAAGAGAACACCAGAACACACACAGCTTTATTTGGAATTGTAAGACGCATCTCATTGCCGGTTCAGACTTAGCCTCCTGGTGTTCCTGGTGTCCCTCTGGCCTCACTGCCCTGTTCCCATTTTCTTTAGTCAGGTGCATTAAAGTGGAAAAAGTCAGATGACTTCCAGGGAAGGCTGAGAAAGCATATTTAGGACCATACGGAAGCAGTGATCAAAAAGAGCACTTATGCTGGGTGGGGGAGAAGTTGCCATTTAAAGTGGAAACAAGAATAAAAAAAACTATCTATGAACTCCTTCTGTGGGTATTTGTATTGATAAAGTTTACCTTGTTTTGTTTTGTTGTTCTAGGACTGTTCTCTGCCCTGGTTAGATCTGGATTTCATGCATAGCTTATTCCTGTTTTATCCCAGATACCACTTAACCAAACAACTCATTTATAAATTGGACTAGAGCAAAAGCTTCCCTTTAGATGAACAGTAAGCTTTGAAAGCGTGTCTAAACAGTAATGTGATTCACATAGTCCCACTATTTATCTTCTTCTCTTGCTTAAACAAGCCAGTATTGGCTCTGGACAGCCAGCTCCAAGCTTGCTGGACCTATCTATTTGTCTTTAAGGAGAACGATTAAAGAGTTGGCATTTTCCCTGAATATGAGTGTTGCCATAGTTACAAGGCTTTCACCCAGCTTTCAAAGTTCTGCATCTCTCTGCTTGTCTTAGTTTCTTGTTGCTATGATTTAAAAAAAAATTTCACCCTGACAAAAGCAACTTAAGAGAGAAAAATCTTTATCTTGGTTCAAGGTATGGCCTGCCATAGTGGAGAAGTCACACCAGCAAGAGTTGAAAGGGACTGATTACATTGCATCCTTGACTAGGAAGAGAGAGCAGTGGGCTCACGTATGTGGACATTCAGCCTGCTTTCTCCATTCTCATGGTCTCTTTTTTGTTCACAACTTAGCATGAGATTCTCACATCTCCTTCCTTCCTGAGTTTCTGATTCTTTCCACTCCCACTCCCTTGTCCACAGTCTCACTTCTGTACATCCCCAAGGCAACCAAGATCTACTGTCATAAATGGAGCTAACAGCTGGCAAGCCTTCTAAGTGGGACACTGTGTTAACTCCTACTGTATAATTATCCCAGTTAATTTTTATAGTAATGTCATACAACATATGTACACAGAAGACCCATAAGAATTGTCCAGCCCTAAATATCAAAAGAGATGAGGTTCAGAACCCTGCTGTAAGTGTGGTGAGGTAGTGCATACCTTTAATCCCAGCACTCAGAAGGCAGAGATAGGTGGATCCCTGAGTGTAAGCCCAGCTTAGTTCACATAGCATGCTCCAGATTAGCAAGGGCTGTATAATAAGATTCTTCTTACAAAACGAAAACCTGCTGCAAAACTTTATTTTGGTGGGGAGGCTGTATTGTGAAAAATGATCATGTTTCCTTTAAAAGGTAATATGGCATTATAATACTAAGTAGGCTTTTTAAAATAGCACTGGCTTTCCCTTCATTTTGTACTTCTCTTGTTTCATCTGGAGAACAATCCATAGTTATAATCCTTCGAGTTTTGAAGGACTGGGTTTATTAAGAAGACATCAAATAGAAATAAAAGAAGAAAACAGCAAGTGGCAGAAAGATGGTAGAGCCTCAGATAGGATACTTACTCTATCACAGAACTGGGTGGGGAAACCCTGGGGACCCAAAATCCCAGCAGAATGTCTTTTCCTGGAAGAGGTTTCTGATTAGCTATTCCTGCCATGGGCATTTGTATACCGTGGAGTAAGCAGTAGCCGGATCTTTTGCTTTGGGAAGGTGTCTGGGAAGGATTTACCTCCCAGCTTCACTCAAGGGCACATGGCTTTCAAGCTAATAGGTCACTCTCCTGTTCTCAAGCCTGTGGTGTGTTCACTCTTGGGCTGTTTTGCTGGTCTCCTTTTCCTTCTCACAGGACTTTGGGAAACAGCACATCCTGGGCAAGGGGTCTTGGGTGACACTAAACATGCTTGGGTCTCAAATATGTCAGCCCCACCTCCAGAACCAGCCTCTCAGTGAACTTAAACAGTTTGCTAATATAATGTATTATACCCACCTCTGGTGAGGGATAGCTTGGTCATTCCAAGCCTTACTTTGTGAATCCTGGCATTTGGCATTGTTATATCAGCTGCAGGTGAGCCCTGCCTTTAGAAGCGTCTCTCTGCCAGCATAGATGTTCCAGGTCTGTTTTGTACCAGTAGGAATGGTGGGTGTGGTTCAGGCAAGTGCTCATGTCCCTGTTAGATCTATCATAGGTGATCTCAGACCAGGCTACCCCTTTCTGCATTTCAAATGCTACTCTTCTCTACCTCGCTGTTGGCAGACCTATAGAAGCAGACCTGCTGCTGTGAAAAGGAAAAAAATGAGCTTCTATAATCCACTAAAACATGAGAGGATTACCTCCCTACCTGGCCTTGGCTGTTATTCCACTCCTCCAACCCCCACATTGCTTCCAGTTTAATCAGTGCCTATTGCCCTCCTCCAGAAGGAGAATTCCACTAAGGTGTGGTGATACAGTTTGTAGTCCTAGTAAACAGGCATCTGAAACAGGAGGATTATGTTTGAGGCTATCCTGGGCTATATGAAGAACCCCTGTCTTGATTTAAAAGAAGGAAGGAAAGGAGCAACTGAGGCTGTTTGATTTGAACAGCTAAAATCATGAACTAAGACCATGAGAGAAAACAAGTTGTCCTGAACTGTGGCTTAGAACAGCTTACCAAGCAGAGAGCAGTGATAGAGGGTACCATGGGCTGACCACTGAGTTCTCAGGAAGAACAGGAGTAGCTCCTACAGCCATGCCTGGCAGACAGCTAGCTACTGCAGCCCTCATCCACCTTAGCCAGGACTTGAGTAGGCCCTGGTTACTCTGCCTGGGTCACTTTCAGCCTCTCTTAGACTCAGATTGCTCTTTTTGGAAAATAAGAAAAATAATATCTACTACTCTTGAATTCAGATGAGATTAGAAGTGGAAAATTGGGGTGGACCATTTAGGAGGTGGAGACTTCCTGGAGAGTAAGCCTTCAAGGCTTTGTAGCCAGCCTGCCTCCTGTTTGCTCTCTGCTTCATGAATATGGAAGCCAGGCTCCTTTTCTTGCCACTGTGTCCTCCCTTGCCTACTGTCATGTCTTCCCCACCATGGTGGACTGTATCTTCCAAAAACTGTGAGCCAGACTACATCATTCCTCCTTTAGGATGCTTTTGTCTACATTCATTTTATCAAGGCAATGACAAAGTAACTAAGAGGACAGGAATTACATCTAGTTTTTGTTTTTTCTTTTTGCTTCTGTTGCCCCAGCAGCTGGAGCAATGACAGTGGGCATTTAATGCAACTGCCCCTTGTTGGCATTCATAAGCCATTTGTTAAATGAATAATCTCTCTTTTACAGAGACATGAATGGACTTAGAGAGGCTGAGAAATCTGCCTGTGATCACATGACTAAAAAGAGGAGCCTTTAGTAGCTATAGTAAACTTCACCATGCATTGTTTCACCAATAGCAATGACCCCACAGCTCCTTCAAACTAGTTGCAGAGACACTGGGTCCGTTTTTAGAGTTCAGATTGATGAGGTTGAAGTGTAGGTGAACTTATAATGGTTTAAGATTCCTACAATATCTGAAAATGCCTGGCATCTCATACCTCCCCGTGAATCCAGATATGTTTAGTTGTGAAAACAGTCCTAAATAGCATCACCCAAGACCCGGAGAATGAGTGAGTGGGAAATTGCATTCACTTTGCCAAACCTTGCGGCTATCTTGGAAGTGACAGACCTGGTCCCAAACAAATGTGCTTGTCCTCTATTCAGGGTCAACACTGGAGAAAGAACTTCCTGTTCTTTTAGGAGGTAGGTCAAGGAGAAAGGGATAAGCCTCCAACTGTTTTACATACAATTTTATTTCCCTAATAATGTTGTTTATAAATATATATGGTCCCATAATCTCCCTCCCCAACCTACTATTCTGCTGGCATTTGTTTTTAGGCATTCGCTGACAGATATATAACTAGAAACAAAATTAAAAGGTCCTACAATTTCACAATTTGTGAATTTCTTCTAAGGAGCCTATACTATGTTTATCTTTGTCTGCTGATGTACAGGCTCTAAGTCATCTGGAGCTGTTCAGTATTTCATTGCCCTTAGCTCTTTTCTTTAAATTTTATTTATTTTTATTTTATGCATATGTTATGAGTGTTTTTGCTTGCATGTGTGTCTGTGTACAATGTGTGTGCAGTGTGCAAAAATTCCAGAAGAGGGAGTCATATACCCTGAAACTAGAGTCTTAGAAGGTCACTAGTAACCAAGTGGATGCTACAAATCTGCACGAGCAGCCAGTGCTCTGAGCCATCTCTCCAGCCCCTGTCCCTAGTTCTTCTAACCCATCCCATATTTCTGGACATTTAGATTTTTTTTCACCCAACTTTTAACTGCCTCAGTTTGTGTTGAAATGTACTTCTGACTTGAACTTGCACGCTTACAAAAAGGTCTCCATACTATAAAGTCCTAGAAGTGGGATTGCTGAACTAGGTCATATGTGCATTATACTTTTGTGTGACTATAAGATAGCCAAGCCATCCTTCTAGATACTGTATCAGTTGCTCAGCATCGAAAAAGTAGGAAGTCAAAGTTGGGCACTTGATGGAAACGATCCTTGCTTCAGGATCAGAGCTGCATGAGCAGAGTGTACTAGTATTTTCAGATTCTATGCACTCGGCAGGGAAGAGCTCAGACAGCACATGCTGGAGGTAACTCAAGTCCTTTCCCTGCCAGATCTCTAAAACTGTAGTGGAGTACCAGCCATCTGAATAGTTTCCAGGGAACTGGGTTGCCATCTACTCCGCTGAGTCCATTCTTGGTAGGTTGGTGCGGGGACCACATTTAGTGACGGGAGCAGAAGAATTAAGTCATCAGTCCTCACCAGCCAGGATCTGGCAGGAGAGGTGGCTCAAATTGTCCTGGAAATCCTGCAGGACAGCAGCCTTTGGGTTTACCCGTTATAGAGTCTTTATACCTTGCTTGGTGCCAGCAAGGCGGTGACCTAACAGGCAACTTTCCCAGCTCTGAAATCCAAGGTTGCCCACAGGTCCGGAACCTGGTTCAGAGACCCTGGGTATCTTTTCACACCTACGTGGTATGGAAGTGGTAGTTTGGTGGATGGTGCCGGGCATACAAATCAACTACAGAACTTGAGGAAACTGCAGATGCTTGAGTGGGACTACCAGAAGAAGTTCCAACTGTAAATTTTGCACCAGGACCCAGAACCCATGTGAGCATGCACCCCCGTGCTGCCAACACTGACCATTGGGCTATACATTTATACATTGGAGGAGCAAAGTGTAGGCTCCACACCCACGTGAGATGCGATGATAGGTTTGGACTGATGAGAAACAACGAAGTAAATAACATTTCTCAAACATTCTCCCCTCCACTTACAAACAACCCACCCAAACATTTTCCAGCTATCTGGGCACATCCTAAATGTTTTTGTGTCTTCCCTCCCTGGTGGCTCCCAGACTCATTTGCTCTCTTGTTAAGACAGATTCTGTCAACTGCCTTTCACTGGGGTCTCGTGGCTTACAAAGCTCCTTCAGTAAGAATTCACAATGGCCTGAAGGAAGGGTAAGGTCCCTGGATTAGAAATACCATCTAATAGAAATCCCTCCCTGTCAATGAGAAGAAGCCATGAGTAACTACTATTTAAAAAAAAAAAAAATTCAGGAGAGCAAGCCAGGCTTGGTTGGAGAGGAATTAATTCAGGGACTCATTCATGGGTGTTTGGCAGCAGAGTGACCTGCTTTCCAAGCCAGGTGCTTTTCCAGTACCCTAGGGAGCCCAGAAAACAGTAAGCAGAAAACACATGGAACTGCACAAATGCAAAGCAAAGATTTAACTAAGGTAGAGTATATTCAGCTGACTAGGTGGGACTACAGGAAGGTCATATGACAGAGACATGCAAAACCCTCAGCAGTCATGTAAAGGAACATTGATTTAAGAATCAAAGTTTCTTGTGTGTAGTTAACCTCTTTTATTCCTCTCAGGTCTCTGAGGTGGTTGAAGAATAGAGAGCTAGAGTCTCATAGTTAAATTAAGGGTAACGCTTCTTAAAGGTATTGTTTGTAGTAATACTTA
>CAJQZJ010001896.1:16639698-16669473 GCA_907164525.1 Lophiomys imhausi
AGGATGGGGGTTGAGGGGGAGGAGGGTGGAAGGGTGGGACTGGAGGGAGGAGTAGGGAGGGGATTGTGATTGAGATGTAACTTGAAGAAATAAAAAATAAATTATTTAAAAAAAGGAAAAAAATAAAGACACTAAAGTCATAAAAAAAAAATCAAAATTTGTGACCAAAAAAAAAGCATGATTTAACGAAATAGGTAATGAGGTCTTATAGCCAGGTCCTGCTTCCTGTTTCCTCTGTGTCCAGACAGCAGCTACAGTAGGAGCAGCCATTTCCCTGTGTCTCTTCATACAACTCCCCTGCCTGTAGCCATGTCTCCACTTCCATCATGGATTGCATTCCCTTGAACTGTAAACTGAAGTAAACCTTTTCTCGCTTCTGTTGACTCTTGTCAGGTGTTTTTGTCACAGACAATAAAAGTAACAAATACACCCGTGTTTGAGAGATCCAATAAAAATTCTACAACTTTCCTGCTTTCACACAAACTCTTTTTAACCTAATCTAGAGAGGGAATGCCCTCAAAAGGCTTCCATAACCCACAAGCTGTATCCTAGGGAAGGCTTCAAGGAGAGAAAAAAAAATATTCGAGGGCCTGGGGAACTATGCAGGGACATAGCTCCTACCAGGGAGCAGCTGTTTATTACGTCTGTGCAGCAGCTGAACAGAGTCAAGGCCAAGTTGCTCCGGGAAGCCAGACAAACAGCACAGGCCACTGTTAGGAACTGGGAGTGAGAGCAGGGAAAGATGTTTCTGTGACCCAATTTGATATCCTTATGCTGTTCTAGGAAGCCAATCCTGGCTTCATTGCATCTCAGCAGAAGTAAGGTGCTGGGTGGGTAACAGTTTCATATCCATCAACGAGAAGAGGGAAATAGGGCAGTGGAAGTCCCTGTTCTAGCTCCGCCTTTCTGTGGTTCCCTGGCTTCTTAACCAGAAGCTGGGGGATTTTGTATGCCCAGAAAAAAAATCTCAGTTGGTCACCAGGGGATACAGCTTCTTAGAAGTGTACTTGACTTTTGTTTCATACTCATACTCTTGTGTTTCCAAATGTGGTCTTTGGTCTATGACATCAGGATGACTTTAGCTAGCAAAAGTAACTGCTGAATGACCTGAGTTTAATCTCTAGAATCCACATGGTAGAAGGAGAGAATCAGCTCTTGCAAGTTGTCCTCTGATATCCACATTCTAATACACATACCACACACACACCATACATGCATACATACATAATATACATACATGAATATAAAAATAATTAAAAAAACAAAACCCACTGTGGTCCATGGAACAGCATTATTAGCATCTTCTAAGAGATGGTTAGAAGTTCAGAATCTTGCATCCACCTTAGACTTAGTGGACCTGGAGCTTGTTTTTAAGAAGGTCCCTAGATGATTGGCATGTCTTCTGCAACTATAACATGGGCTGTCTTAGAAAATCAGGAGACTGCCGGGCAGTGGTGGCGCACGCCTTTAATCCCAGCACTTGAGAGGCAGAGGCAGGCGGATCTTTGCGAGTTCGAGGCCGGCCTGGTCTACAAATTGAGTCCAGGACAGCCAGGGCTACACAGAGAAACCCTGTCTCGAAAAACCAAAAAAAAAAAAAAAGAAAAGAAAATCAGGAGACCAGTTTAGTCCCTGCCTCCATCATTGACTCTCACCCTCACCCATGACCTTGAGTAGCATGCTCATCTTTTTCTATTTTCAGTTCCTAGTCTGTCGAGTGGAAGTATCACTGCTGGCATCTCCTGAATCCCAATATGCCATCTGCCCTCGAAAGGATGAGCTCTATAAAAGCTTAGTTCTTTCTCTGTAATTATATTCTATAGTCTGTATTTTATAAAAAGTTTGGCATGTTTGAAAAAACTCAGTCATGACTCTCCTGTACCTGTCTCCCTCATGCACCCCATTCACTTACTAACTCATCCAAACTTTTTTAATTGCCCCATCTCCTTCATTCCATCTACCAATCTCTTTTAAAATATGTCCTCCAGACTTGTCTGTTGTATCCCTGAGTCCATCTTTCAGCCAGTCTAGTAAAATAGCTTCATCACAAATACAGTCATGAGTGACACTCTGTCAGTCTCTAGCTCTGGAGAAGGAGGATCATAGAAGCAAATTGCTGAGGCTTATAAGGGAACATTATGTGCTGCCTCTTAAGTCTCTAAACTACTTTCATCCAGACATAGTTCTTCCTTTGTCAAGCTTCCATTACATGAGAAAGAAATGCATATGCCTAAAGGAGAAGGCAATAAGGTAGGCAGGCAGCTATAATAAATATGAGTTTGGCCAGGCGTCAGACTGTCAACAAAGCCCCTGAGCATGCCAACTTAAGCAAAAGGAGACAATGATGTTGTAGTTCAGTGGATGATAAGTCCTTTGCGTGTATCAAACCCTGGCTTTCATTCCTAGCACTGCAAGAAGTATATTGGCCACCATTTTGAGTCATGTGACAGAAAGATGCCATTGAAAAGTGTATGTTGGGAAGATAGAGTTCTCTAACTTATATTTAAAAGAGTCATAACTAAATCCCTGCTTTTGGGGGTACTGGGAGTGATATCTAATAATCACAGATATATACAAACAGAAATATTCAGACCGCACATTGAAACTCAGTGAATTATTACACACTCATGCTGCCATGTCCACAGTCAAGAGTGGCCCAGGACCCAAAACTTACTTTGTGCCTCATCCCACCACACCCCTTTCTAACATCTAACAGAACCTAAGAGTACCATTTGAAGTTACGATTAGTCCTACAGAAATGGAATCATACGGTGTATTGTTTTATGTCTGGCCACACTGTATTATATTTGTGAAATTTCCCCATGTCATGCCTAACAATAATTTGTATTTATATGTGAAACTGTACACAAATATAAAGGATTGTTTTCATCGCTGCTGCTACTGAGTTCACTAACTCAGTGTTGGCAAGTGTCTGCTTTTCTCTTTGCCATCTACCCATCCCATTGCTAGTGCTGGTGTCCAGGCCACAGCTCATGATCTTAATGCACCAGCAGTATTTAGAGTTCTCTGCATTAACCCAGTTGGTGCCTTTACCCTTAGATTTTACCGAAGATATCTGTATTGTTTTTCTTTACATTGTGTGTGTGTGTGTGTGTGTGTGTGTGTGTGTGTGTGTGTGTGTGTGGTGTGGTGTGTGGTGTGGTGTGTGGTCTGTCTATGCCTTAGCACATGTGTGGAGGTCAAAGAACCACTTGTGGGAGTTGATTCTCTCCTTCCACCATGTTGGTCTCTGGGATCAGGCTTAGCCACATTGCCTTTACTCAGTGAGCCATCTCACCAGCCCCCAAATCTTTACTGAGGAGGCAGGAAGCTGAAAAGTAAAATCCAAAATCAGTGCCCTTCACCACACCCCTTGCTGTCCCTCAGAGGTCTTTGTTAATCCCACCTTGCAGTCACACAAAGGACACTTCCTTGGGCTCCTGTTCATGTCCTCAGCCTCATCTTGCCACTCTCTTCCTTGCACAGAATCCTCCAGGTACATGGCCCTTCTGCCACTTCTTAGAATAAAAAAAAAAAAAAATCTCTGTCACAAAATGTTCTTCTTCCTTCTGCCTGGAACACTTTTTCCCACCCTTGGCTTAGCTGTCTCCTTATGCTTTAGGTCTTGCCCTAATTATCACTGACATGTAGTTCTTAGTCAACACTGTCAGGATTAATACAGCATGTTGTCCTCTACCTTAGTATCCCCTATTTCCTTTTGGAGATTGTTCCCTGCCCTAGTTGCATTGTTTTGTTGTCTTGGTTATGTCTTTTCCTGTATGTTGTAATATGCTGGTGTCAACCTACAGCTTTCACAGTGTAATATACTGGTAGGGTGTTATTCCAAAGCCTCCTGTTCACACTTGTACATTCAGTGCCTGGCAATGTCAGGGTTAGTTTAATATCTTTGAGGAAACTACATGGATCTCCAAGCCCTTGGCTCCCCTCTCTCCATCACTGGAAGCCATTTACCTCTTGACTCCTGACTTCTGCTGTTGCCTGAGCCACCCCTCCAGTGTGGTCTGCTTGTTGATTAACCACATCTGGAAAGCACCAAGGTGTCATTGTAAACCCAGAGCAGATACTTACGACAATCCTCAATTGGTTAGAAGGTTTTGTACACCCTTTCAATTAGCAATGGACACTGTGACAACACAGCCAGAATCCCTCAAGTAGTCCTGCCTAAAACTGGCCTCATGTGATTAAAATTATCACTACTTATTTGCAAAAGATGTCCCTTTCTAAGCTTTACCTCCATTCTTTGCTGTTGTTTTCTTTGTTTTTCGCTGTGTAGCCCTGGCTGTCTAGGAGCACAGGATGGCCTTAAACTCAGAGATCCACCTACCTCTACCTCCTGAGTGCTGGGATTAAAGGTATGTACCACTTCGCCTGGCTCCATGTCTGTTCTTATAAGACTGTTTTTTATTGAATATTTCTTCTTAAGTGTTTTATTTTTTATTTAATTTTTTTATATATTTTGATCATATTCTTTCCCCTCCTCTAACTCCTCCCAGGCTCTCCATCTTCACCCAACTTCATGATGGCTCTAGCAATCTCTCTCTCAAACAAAACAAAAATCAAAACAAAGACAAAACAAACAAAAAGTCCACCCAAAAAAAAAAAAAAAAAAAAAAAGATTCCCTTTTATGTTGAGCAACTGCTCCCGGGCATGGGGACTACCCTGAAGTGTGGTTGATACAAAACTATTTTTACTAAGACAGATGACTACTTTATTAGAAAATTAAAGGGATGAAAAGTCAGGAGTTAAAAGGTAGAAGACCTCCAGTCTGATCTAGTTCTGACCAGGGATAGCTTGGTAATGTAGTGGCTCTGTTCCATTCTGGTGGCTCCCCATCTGGCAGACTAAAACCGCATGCCTGTCTTTGCTACCAGCTGGTTGTGAAGAAGCCAGTTAATTTTATTTAGCCTTCCAGGGAGTGCCAAAGGTGGTCAAATGGCCTTTCCCAAGGGAGAGAGGCAGGGGAAGACTGGAGAAAGAGTGGGTTGTAAATTCAGGAGTGCAAGCTCCCACAGTATCCTCCTCCCATGCTGCTCTGGCAGTGGCTGACCCAGGAAAGTGCTCTCAGTGTGCCAGCACTTCATGCCACAGGACCAGATGGCAGTGCATACTGTCACCTGCCAGGATCTGCTGGTCCCTGGGAACCCAGAATACAAGCTCTGATGACTACAGTTAGGAGTTGAGAAAGATTTCTTAAGATCAAGGAACTCTTGAAACCCACTGCAGAGAGTCTTGTCAGTCACTACACAGAAAACAAGTTAGCAGTTCCCAGATTTTGAAGCTATTCCACACCGAGCCTGGTGGAAAATGGAGGCCGGTATATCTATGCCTTGTAGAAATCATATGTTCTGTATAGATACAGCCTGCTGCCAACCTCAGGCTGGAGAGACTTCCTGTAGTCTCTGGTTAGGCGGCAGCTGCTAAGATGCCTTCCTTCAAGCTGTGATTCTTTTCATGGTGATTGGCCCCCTTTGAGCATTGGGGGCATTGTAAGCTCATACACAGAAGGAAAGACTGCTGGTATCTAATCAAGGCCAGAAATGCAGTCAAACATCCTAAAATGCACAGAGCTGTCCTATAATGCCTATCCAACCTGAGACGTGGACAGCATTCAGCTCAAGAAACCAGGGTTGAAATATCAAAGAGCGTGAGGGCAGACTTCCTAGAAGTATCTTCTTTGCAAAGAAATTCTCTTGAGTGGGGCTTTTCTAAGGTGAGCCTGAGAGTCATGGGGGATCTTGTTCGAACACAGATGGGATTCCACAATTCTGATTAGGGTCTGGGAGGCTCCAGGATATACCCCTGTCTACAAATCCCATCTGAGTAGCAAGGACCGTATGTACATCCCTCACCCCACCCCGCCCCATTCCCCTTTACCATCATCCCCTCCCCCCAACCTTCCCTGTCACGCTCAGTTTGAACCATTCCAGGGCCTGTCATCCAGAAACACGTGGTGGTATTTAAACTCCACTGCCTAGAGGACAGTTCCTCAGCAGCTGTTGCCTGTTTGAAGTTCAGGGTGTTGATGAAATCAATGGACTCAGTAGGAAAAAAGTGTCCCAAGAGACCTGATCAAATTGCACATTCGTGTACACACACACACACAGCAAACAGTCTTGAACTTCAAGACCTTTCATATATGGTCTGAGACACACTGACGCAAGCAAATTGCTATAACACAGTCATTTCCATAAAGGACTAGAAAGTAAATATTTCAGGCTTCACAGGTCATATAATCTTTATCAACCATGGAGAACAATTGGATTCTGGGTAATATGCAAATAAGTGTGCTTGTATTCTAATAAAGTTTTATTAACAAAAACAGGCAGGGAGACGAATTGGACCCCAAACAATAGTTTCCAAATTTCTGTTCTAAGTATTTTAATTTTTTTCATATCTCAAGTTCTTGCATGTAGTCTGTTAATTTTTAATCTAAAATAATTCCTATTTCGCCATCAACAGAGACAAAAATAATGTAGGGAAAACCTTATTGAAAGGGAGCTAAACTATCATTTTGAGACTAAATGTCTAGAGGACAAAAGGGAGCAGATTCTATTTCTTTTACTGCATAACAATGTAAAATGTGAACGTGTCTTTTAAGCTGGCACAATCATAATTCTCTGTCTTCTCGTGCTAGTTTTTTTCAAGGAGTAGGATGAGACAGGGTGATAAATAAGGAACGGAACATTGTGCCCACAGGCTGCCTTTAAATTTAATTCTGTTTTCTTCTTACGCATGCCTCTTCTGCTCCTAAACCTATGGGGGAGGGGAAGGCTGCATTTCTCTGCCATCTGACCATTACTGTTCCTTGAAGCATTGATTTTTCTCAGTACTGCCAGTTTCTCTGAATGCCTTCTCTTAGTAGCGGGTGAAGATATGGCTCAAATGAGAATGCTGACATTACTTACAGAATCCTAGCTGTACCAATGTGTTGAACTGCAGAGATCAACAAGCTAAATTCCATCCTGGCCCCCTTTTGCTGGAGCAAGGCCTGAGGGTCCTGACAGGATCCCCTATGTGGCATCTTGTGTAGCTCTAGCCACAGATCCCTGGAGAAAAGCTAAATCATAGCTGTTCACCCCACCATCCACATCAGCTACCTCTCACAAAGCCTGTATGATTGAACAAGAAAACCCTGTCTACTGATAAAACAGAGTTCCACTTGAAAAGGCCTGGCATCTTTGTCTAGGTGGTAGATGGATTCTCTAACCAGGTCCTCCAGCATGTCAGTTTTAAATGTGGGGTCAGACTTCTCTGTAGCCAGAATTTTCTACAAAATGTATCACTCTTCCCATATATGTGCTTGTACATAGGTACACATGAATACATATACAGGAACACATATATATATATATATATATATATATATATACATATGCACGCATACATACACACATATGCACACTTATACACCAGTGCTCTAGTGGCAAGAAAAGTGAATGTGTTCAGGAAAGTGGAGGGACATTTGGGGAACCTCATTATTTGATCCAATTATACCGATTTTCCATATTTTGAAAAATGAGTCTTTCTGCACAAAGTAAATAATTGAACATCAAAAGTATAAGGGAAAAAAATCTCAGACCTCACTAGAAAGCCAAATAATTCTTAACAGTCTCAGATAGTCTAGCAAACTTTACACTGTGTCAGACAGTAGTTCACAGATTTGTTCATTCACACAATACCACATCTAACCAGTGTTGGTGTTTGTTGTTTTTATGGGTTTCAAGTTCTTGGGGCATGATTTCCTTCACTGAGGACGTTCAGGCCTTGCTTTCCGTGTTGCTTCCCATCCTGAATGCCAGGTGAGGTGAGGTAGTTAACAGGAGCACAGTCCTACCCTCTAGGGACTCGGTCTCACCAGAAAGAGTGATAACAATTCACAGATGTGATATATCTTGTAATATATTTTAAACAGAAAGTTTGTTCTTCCCCCTCTGATTGTCACAGCCACTTTCATACCCAGGTATTATCATTGAGCCCATTTTCATTACGCAGCTCAAAGATTTTTAGAAGTTTCCCAGCCAGAAGTAGCTCTTACTGGGTTTGAGGACAGGGAACCGGCCTCTCATGGGGACTATGAGCTGGGAGGGTGTAGTGCAGTCTCAGGGACCTCACAACTGCTAACTTAAACCAACCTCCAGAGCTGGGATCATAAAAACATTTTCACAGAACAGGGAGCTAATTATAAATCATATCTTCCTCAGCTTTAAAATCAAGCTACACAATGGTTTGCCAGAGACTGCACGACAGATAAGCTTGCTTGCAGTATTTTGTTCCTGGTGTTTACTATCTTACACATTGGAATTACATCCCTGACCCATACCAGGTCAAAGGTGATGACTTTACCCGAGCTGTTGGCTGCATGGGGATTCATTTGCCTTTATTCTGAATGTATGTATTGAGTACCCAAGGGGTTCTGGATCCTGCTAGTTCTGAGAATGCAGGGAACAGAGAAGAGGATTGCTGCTACCTTGCAGAGCCATTTCAGCTATAAATTTATACACAGATTTTAAAAACCTGAAATAGGGTGGACAGCTTAAATCAAGATCAAGTGAAAGAGCAGTTGACTGGTCACGGGGCAAAACTACCTTTAAAGGAGTGGCCCCCTAACTTGGGGAGTTGCCATCTGTGAGTAGACTTGATCGAGCAGAACTCGGCCATGCAAAGGAGAAGGGTAGTCCCAGGGCAGCGTGAGCACATTGGTGTATGGTAGGAGGAAGAGGTCTGCAGTCACGGCCAAGGCAGAGTAAGCAAGAAGTGTTGACTTGAGGGCACCATGTATAGAGAGGTGGGGAGCCAAGTAAAGTAGGACCTTGAAGTTTGCATAAAAACAATGGATTTGCCAATAAAGAAATTAACGACAGAGCCACCCTCTTTAGAGACAAGTACACACGCATTGCTTGTCTTTGAGCTGCCCTTGCATGCAGGAAGACCCTAAAGGAAAATGTGAGTCGGTGAGTCACAAGAGAAGCTTCTCTCAAGAGCAGCAGGCCGAGCTAGTGATCTCATGTCATGTCCTCCAGCACGGTAACTTCTGTTTGACAGGATTACTAATGGACTCTGGCCCTGAACATGGATTACTTCTGCTCTCAGCACAGTACTTTTCTTCTCATGGGCATGGGCTGGGGGTGGTCCACAGGTTACCCTGGACATGTGAGCTTGAAGAAGTACACCTCAAGAGGCTCACCTTCCCTGTTGTCGACTACAGCACAATAGAAGCTACCTTCCTCACTTTTACCCCAGCATGGAACCAGGAACCTGTCCACAACGCATCTTAGAAATGTTTTATTAAGCCGGGCGGTGGTGGCGCACGCCTTTAATCCCAGCACTTGGGAGGCAGAGGCAGGCGGATCACTGTGAGTTCGAGGCCAGCCTGGTCTACAAAGTGAGTCCAGGACAGCCAAGGATACACAGAGAAACCCTGTCTCGAAAAACCAAAAAAAAAAAAAAAAATGTTTTATTGCCAGGGTGGTTGGGGAAAAGCCTTCATGAAAATTTATGGTATTTTCTAGGTTGTTGAAACTGACCTTCATTCCACTAAATGGCTTACGTAGAAAGTCCTGCAAAAGATAATGGCGCCTGCTGGGTAACTTTTGGAGGATTCTCTTTTCTTCCTTGGGAGAGTTCGTCTGCATCTGCTCAGATAGCTCATTCATCATCTTAGCACGTCAGGGTCCCCTCTCCATCCTCAGCTAGACAAGGCTCTGAAAGTGACTAAATGGTTGTACATTGGGTTTTTGTGAGTTATATGCCAGAGAGAAGCAACAAGAAAAGTGGGGACTGTAGCCCAGCTCCTTTTGTGCTGAGTTATCAGTAATTAATCATTTCTTAATATACTGGAGAGTATGTTATAGAACACAGTTGGTGCTGCATGTGGGTTCCACACCTGTGGGTTCAGCCAGCCCCCAGCGGGAAACTGAGTTAGGCTTAATAACTGCATCTGTGTAAAGAAGGCATGGGGCATCCTTTTATCTTATTCCCTACACAGAAAAGTATGGCAGCTACTTGCACTGAAAATTTATATTGTATTTGGGACTGTATGTAATGTAGAAGTGTTTTTAAAGTGTATCCTGCATCCTATTACATAGACTTGAGCACCCGTAGACTGATATCTTAGTGGATCCTATAGCCAGATGCTCGTGGACAGAGAGAGACCACTACAGTTTCTCTGTAGGCATTTCCAGGATTAAAATTTGACTGTTCATGAAGATTCCTTGATTTTTATACTGCTTTATTGAGATATGGCTTACATAAAGTGAAGCAAACATATATTCAAATTACACCACCTTAATCTTTGCACATGTAGATTTTCTTATAAACTCCAAGTCTAGTTATGTAACAATCCTAGTGCCCGAAAGCTTCCTTCATGCTTCCTTCTCTTAGCTTCCTTCACCTTTAACAGAACTCATCTGTTGCAAACATGTTGCTGCCTCCTTTTGTGTTCATTTGAGGGGGGAAGGTTGGTTCAGAACCATTGGCGCATAACTTCATCCAACACCTTTGCTATTTATCTTCATTTTCTTGTGTGTAATTTCTAAGACTAAGGACTTTTGCCAGCATTATCGCAACTATCAAATAACCACCTTAAATATGTCAAAAAGAAATGTTTTTGCCTGTGTCCAAACGTTTTAAGAGACCAACATCCTTCCTTGAGCATTTGTTTTTTCCTACAGAGAAGGGTTCAGATCAAGATCAAGTAGTGTATCCCACATTTCCTTCATACCTTGTTAATCAGATTTCCATCAATGTGGCAAAATGCCAAAGATAGCTATAAGGAAGAGATGTTTATTTTGGCTCACAGTTTCAGAGGTTTCCATATGTGATCATTTGGTCCCATGGCAGCAACCGTGGCAGGTATGTGGTGAAACAAGCAGCTTTCCTCATGGAGACAGAGGAGGAAGGGGTCAGAGGAGGGTTCAGGGTCCCAGTATGTCCCCAGTGATTTGACTCACTTCTCCTGTACCCACCTGTTACAGTGTCAATGACCTTTCTAAAAGCATCAAGCTGGGAATTACGCCTTTAACATATGAGCTTTTGGTAGACATTTAAGTGAGCCACATGGAATATTCTTTCAGCCTGTGTTTGGTTTTGTCTTCTATACTGTTTTTCCTCCTCAAGAATGTTGTCCTTAATATGGTGTCCTTCGTCTCATTTTTCCTTCTGAATATACTAGGGACTTGCTTTTCTTCTTGGCTGGAATACTGTGTAACATACAGTGTGCTCTTAGGACTCTGAAGGACACGGTATCCATTTATCCTTCACTGGCGATCTCAAGTCAGGTGTTCATTGTAGAGTTGCTAATTCTGTTATAACTCATAAGCACCAGGTAGGGAAACCTGATAAGCCCAGCTTCCCTTCCTGACCAGCAGTAGATAGATGACACAAAATAAGCTAGGTGGCACTTTTTAGACTTTTTATTTCAAATAGCTTTTGTTCAGCTTTTTTGTTTTTGTTTTTGGTCTTATAGGCATTTTGCTTATATATTTGGGTTTCAGGTATGGGCACGCGCAGGCGCGCGCACACACACGTACACACAAGAAAGAAAGAGGGAAGGAGGGAGGGAGGGAATTGGGAGAGAGATTGAGATTCCTGGTTTTTTGTTTTTTGTTAGTTTGGCTGATTGTTTTTTTTTTTTTTTTTTTTTTTTCAAAGAGAAAGGGTGTGAAGTTGTGTGGGTGGAGAAATAGGGAGCATCTGGGAGGAGTTGGGGGAGGGGAAAAGTTTGATCAAAACATTGTATGAAAAAAAATTCAGTGAAAAATAAGAAGAAAAGCAAGTCCTTGGTACATTCAGAAGGAAACATGAGATGAGGGACACCATATTAAGGACAACATTCTTGAAGAGAAAAAAATAGTATAGAAGATAAAACCAAACACAGGCTGAGAGAATATTTTACATGGCTTGCTTAAATGTTTGCCAAAGACTCTCTCATCAGGTGTTTATTCCCTAAATGTGGTCACTTTGGGCTCTTGTTGTAAGTACTTTTAAATACCAATGGTTGCGAAATGACTTTCCAAATCTGGCTAGCTAGCCCTCCTCCCTCTCTGAGTCCTCTTCCCCACCCCACAGTGAGCAGCACCCTGCTGTGCACAAGAACCCCACTCCCCTATTTAATGACATATGGATGTTTTTCTTGTCTGTTATCAGTATGAAATTACAAATTCCTATTTGTTTCAATGGTTTGTAAGTAACTCCTTTCCATAAATATTTTAATGTTCAAACTGTCCAGAATGGGCCATTGGGAACCTCTTTTAAGTGGGCCTGTGGTCTTCCAACAAATTCTCACATCCTTTTTTGTACAAGATAGTCTAGACTCATCTTTTTGCTTTTTTTGTTTGTTTGGTTGGTTGGTTGGTTTTTTGTTTTGTTTTGTTTTGTTTTTTGTTTTTCAAGACAGAGTTTCTCTGTGTAGCCCTGGCTGTCCTGGACTCACTTTGTAGACAAGACTGACCTTGAACTCACAGAGATCCGCCTGCCTTTGCCTCCCGAGTGCTGGGATTAAAGGCGTGCACCACCATGCCCGGCATCTTTTTGCTTTCCTACTCTATCTTGAAACCCATTTCTCCCATGAAACCCAAGTAACTTTCATTGGGTAATGATGACCAGAATTACAATGTATTTATACATTTTTGCATTGGTTGGCACTTAAATTATTTCCAGTTCCAGGGTATTATAAGAAAGCTCCACTGTCTGAATGTGTCTGTATATTTTCAGAAGGTATTTACTAAGGTGGGATATATAACCAGAAATTGAGTAGAAATGGCAATGGGATATAGAGGGCTCTCCACTTGAGATTATATCCACAGAAGAAATGATACCAGAAACCTCCACAAATTTCATGTATTCTTACATATATGTACTTAGCTGTAGATATTGTCATATATTCTGAAGGTTTTGCAACATTGATTTAGATCTGTCACAGAGAGGACATCTTGGATCTCACTGGGAGCCCAGGATAATCAGTGGCAGGGGTAATGGTGGCTTATTGCAGTCAATGAACAGAAATGACAAAAATGGCCAAACTTTTTCATTGTGGTGAGGAGCATCTCCAAAGAACACTTTTAAGATATGCAAAAGCAAGCTCCCAAAGTACACATCTCCCACTCTCTTCGGCATGGTTTCTGTCTCAGCCCTGACAATATGAAAGCACACTTCAGGAATGGAGGCCCATTCCCTCGGGTACCAGCTCTGAGGTAGTGGTTAAGGTCACCGCTTTATTTTATTTTTTATTTTTGAAGGGCGTGATAGTTTATTTAAAAAACAGAAACAACAAAACAAAACAACAACAACGAAATAAAAGGGTACCAGACTGATCATGGTGACCAGCATACATGTAATGGCTTTTCTCTTGGGTATTATTAACATTGCAGTATTTTTAGATACTGAAATGTCTCAGTAGGACCAAGAACGTTAGAGAATAAGGATCTTGGATGAAAATGGACACTAGCCAGTCTGCTGCTTTAACCCGCAGAGTTCATCTAAAGTCCCATGACTCAGTGGCATTATGCTACGTGGTTAGGAAGGACACAAGTTTTCTTGGGAGGAGGCAGTTTGAACTTATACCTCTTCGTATTTGAATCTTAGTTTTTATAATTTAAGCTATGTCCACCCTGGCTAAAGCACAATTGTACAAGACACCTCAGGTAATTTCCTTGCTACTATTGTACAAGTTTAGTAATTTTACTTAAAAAAAAAAAAAAACAAAACAAAACAAACCACCATCAAAACAAAGAGGCAAATAAATGTGACTTTCAAATCATTTGAAAAACAGAGCTTCCTTGTTCAATATCAATTCAAACTTAAATTAAATGCTATAATCATAACCTCCAAACTTTTGCAATAAAATTAATTTTAAATATATATGGGTTTTCTTTATATCTAACTGTACAAGGCACCTCCCTAGGGGGACAGAGGAATGTCCCAGTCACAATTCACACCTTCTGGCTGCTAGAGAGTCATTTGTAATCCTAGAACAGTCAATCGCTGAGCAAGCCAAAAGAATAAATGTCTCTTTTTCTCCACCTAGGAAGTCACTTAGTGTCCAAGCCATTTGAGGTGGACAGCTACCTTACCTACTTAGGGAAACAGGACAAGCAGGAAACTGCTTCAGGCCACCAAAGTAATAAACTAGTCCAGTATTTAGGCTTTCTTTGGTAAGAAACAGCTTAGGCCTGGCCTGTCACCAGTCCAATAGCTAACACCTGTCCTACACAGTTTACAGAACATGGTTAGAATTGAAGATGCAGCAGAAGTATTTGGTGGTGTAATTCTAAATAAAATAAGTACCTAGGATGCTCAGTGAACTCTTAGTAGCTTAGTAAGCCTTTGGAGAAATTAGCAGCTAGGAAGGCATGTCTCTGCTGATGGTTTATGCCTTCTCTGTGTAGGGAGCCCCATGCCATGTAGACATCATGGAAGCCTTTGTGTATTGTACAGCCTTATTTCACCAGAAGAGAACCCAGACTTGAAAGTAAGAGTAACACCCCCCACCCACCCTATTGCTGTCCATTTGTATGTATTAACTGCAGTGGTATTCTTCTCTCCTATTCCCCGCCCCCAGGCCTGTCTGCAGAAGGTGGTGCCAAGCGCCAGGAGCACCTATCCCGGTTTTCCATGCCTGACCTCAGCAAAGACTCTGGAATGAATGTCTCAGAAAAGCTGAGTAACATGGGCACTCTAAACTCCTCCATGCAATTCAGGAGCGCAGAGTCTGTCCGCAGCCTGCTGTCTGCTCAACAGTACCAGGAGATGGAGGGCAACCTTCACCAGCTCAGCAACCCCCTGGGATACAGGGACCTACAGTCACATGGAAGGATGCACCAGAGCTTTGATTTTGATGGTGGCATAGCCAGCAGCAAGCTACCAGGGCAGGAAGGTGTGCGCATCCAGCCCATGAGTGAGCGCACCCGGAGGAGAACTACTTCCAGGGATGACAGCCGCCGCTTCCGTCCTCACCGGTCCAGAAGGTCCCGACGCTCACGCTCAGACAACGCCCTGCACCTAGCCAGTGAACGGGAGGTCATCGCTCGGTTGAAGGAAAGGCCCCCTCTGAGAGCCAGGGAGGACTATGACCAGTTCATGCGCCAACGGAGCTTCCAGGAGAGCCTGGGGCAGGGGTCCCGGAGGGATCTGTACAGCCAGTGTCCCAGGACTGTGTCAGACCTGGCTTTGCAGAATGCCTTTGGGGAACGATGGGGACCCTACTTTACGGAGTATGATTGGTGCTCCACCTGCTCCTCCTCTTCAGAGTCTGACAACGAGGGCTACTTCCTAGGAGAACCCATTCCCCAGCCAGCCCGCCTACGATATGTCACAAGTGATGAGCTCCTGCACAAGTACAGCTCTTATGGTGTACCCAAATCCTCCACCCTAGGTGGTAGAGGACAGTTGCACAGCAGAAAAAGACAGAAGAGCAAAAACTGTATCATTTCGTAATGTGATTATGGTCGGGGAATGTGGGAAGATGGGAGCTAAGAATGTAAACTCAGAAATGTGCACTGTTGTGAATTCTCAAGTGCTCTTGGGGATGGTTCATGGGGGAGATGGAGAATGCTCTCAGTAGAGGGAGGCAAGGCTGCAGGTTGACTCAGTAGATACACTTGGTGTCACGGTTTTGGGCATGTTAAATATGATTTGCACATTTCACTTGGAAACATCTGCTGTGGAGGCCAAGGTAGGTCATGTCCTTCCAAGGTGGAGTGGTCATTCACCAGATGACATGTTGTAACCTGCTCACTTGTATTCTTTCTGGTTCTCTTCCTTTTCCAGTAAATACTTTATTAGCCAGGACCCCAGACTAAGTTATTTACATGTCCATTGTAAATGCAATGTAAATGAGAGTTCTGATAAAATATTTTTGTATTTTGTAATAACAAAAGAATTTCTATATCATAGGATTCAGTGGGGACTTGCATGCATGTCCACCGTTATCTTTGAGTGGTAGTAAGTGGTAGCCCAGGACCACCTGGTCTTTGTTGTTTGTTTTTATTGGGTTTGATTTTCTTTCTATACAAATCTGTTACATGTCAGTGAGACTATTTTCAAAGGCATATATACAATTTGGCTTTTGTGGCTGAAAAAGAAAATTTTAACTATTCTACCCAAAGCATTTTATGCTCTAGTCCATCTAAAGGAGCCATCTTTAAGTCCGCTCCCGCCCTCAGTAGAATTTATTCTCTACAAAGTAAGTAGGTTTTGTTTTGTTTTGTTTTGTTTAATTGCAAATGTCGCTTTTTCTGATTAGAGATAACAACCAGTGTCAGTCCAGTTCTGTGAGAAATGCCATCCTTGTTTGGAACCTTGAAGTTGCTTAATGTCGATCTGTCCCTTGGGAGGAAATCAAAGTGACTGTGAGTGGTGCCGATGTGTGCTGTCAGCATGGCATTGTTTTGAATGTGGAGTTGTTTGGTGCTCATGTTTCCTGGATTCTATTTTCTGCTTTCTTCTTCCAAGGCAGACAGAACTGCTGCCTTTGCCTGACAACTGTTTGTCCTCATAGCAAATGAGCTTCAGCGTTTAGCACTGAAGGACAGAAAGATGTTGTGGGGGAGGCCCCTCTGGGTGCAGTGGTGTGGCACATGTCACAGATGGGTAGGGAACAAGGAAATTTGAAAACAAAAAGGTAGGCGTTGAAAGGGGGACTCTGAAGGAAAGTCAGGGAGAAAGAACTTGTAGAGAGAAAGGAGAGAGGTGACAGCCACCTTGACTAGTCCCCAGTGCTTCAGAGAGAATCCAGTTTGACAAGATTAGTCACCACAGGGGCTGGCCTCTTACCCAGGAGGGTCAAACTGCTGAGGTGATAGGGAAACAACATGGAAAAACAGGCTCCTGGCAAGAGGGATTGAGGACTGTTGGTCAGACCCAAGAGTGAGTTTGCTTTAAAAAGAAATTTCACTGCAGGTGAAATAAATACATAGTAAACTAAAACTCCTTGCCTCGCTTCAGTTTTTAAAAAAATGAAGCACTTGCTCTTGGTCCATTCTCTTCCTCTCCTCAGTGGATTGTGGCAAAAATCCATCGGAGGACCCACTTTTTGTGAGATGTGCTGTCCCTGTAATGCACAGTGTGTCTCAGCGGCCATTTGCCATGATAAGGCGAGCATGGTCTCTCTTCAGTACAGTACTAAACATTTTCTAGGATTTCTTTCTTTCTTTCTTTTTTAATGGGGAGAATGTGAAAAGTGGCTTTTCAGACACCATCCTAAATGGGTCTGGGGAAAGGGAAACTGTAAAGGATGCAGTGATTCAGGATGTATTAAAATGATTTGCTTTTTAGGTATTAATATGACATTTGTCATTGTCACTGATTTTTTTAAAAGAGCAATGCAAATGTGGATTGTGGCTATTTTCCGCATGCTATCTTCATATCTAAATGTTTCATTAATTATCCAAGCCTCTGGAGAATTAACTCTGTTATGTTTGTATAGTAAGGTAATAAACTGCTTGGCAAACTGTTTAAGAGATAAATACGCAGCACCATTGCCACTGTAGTGGCACGTTTCTGGTAGACATTGGGTGAGTCCAATTTGGAGCTTCGAGTTTGTTGGTTGGTGAGAATTAAAAGGCACTATTGGGAAAAGAAAAGAGAGAGAAAGTAAATCACTTAGCAAACGGTTGAAACCGTGTGTCCTCTCTGGCCCAAAATCCAATGAAAGAAATTCTCCCGTTGAAAGCTGGTTTCTTACTCTGTCCTTGACAGAGTACTTCTTATATTTCCCATCTGAATAACATTCAGCCCAAAGAAGAAAGCAGCATAGAAACTGCTTAAGAAACATCAAGTCTAGCCGTCCAAAGAATATTCTGACCAAAACTTGACATATAATAAGATACAGACTTGAGGTCAAACTGTCCACCTCTTTCTATTCAACCACGGAAGATTTCTTCCCATTCTAAAGGCAGCCAGGTGCCCTACAGAGAATGTCATTTGAGGAAGGCCAGTCCCTCACAATGGGCAGCAGCACATCACTGGTCTAGAATTTCTCTACATTGAAGTAATAACTAATAGATAACACAAGAATCTCATTCCCAAAAGTCAAGTGCATTCTTTTCTGAGGTGAGAATGTAAGGTCCTCCCTGATTGCTCCTAAGTATCTCTTACCTCCTATTCTGGTGAGTGGGGCCTGTACTCAGTTCCCTTACATCACTGTTTTATCTTCTGTAGACTGGTTTTCAGAAGAGCTGTCTTTCCCCACTTCTCTCCTCTCTGATGATTTTGTTGACCTTTTTTCCATCTCTATTATTGGGGTGACCTTTGCTTCCAGCTACAGCCTTACAGCTCAGTTCATCTCATATTGCTGCCACATCCAGCATCAGCTAAGCCAGCTCTCTTCTCCAGCCCAAGGCGTGTGTCAGCCATTGAAAGTCTCCTGAGTAATCTTGCTAGCACATCCTACCTTTGGTACTGAGAAAAGGGTTCATGCTGGTGCAGTAGCCTTGAGTGTGGCATTCAGAGGCCCACACTTCTGTCCTCTATAGTTCTAGATTATCTTCTTCTCTAGCATGAAGGTGAATGAGGTGAGGAAAATCAGACCTCATTCCCTGTTACCTTTAACAAGCATAAAGGGGAACTGCTGGCATTGGTTTTTTGAAACCCTATTTCCACGTTCTGTGGTCCTTCATTTACTGCCCAAGCAGCTGCATAGACAGTTTTGGATCTTCTAATACAGAAAGTCACAATCTTTCCCTATAGAATGCTCTTCCTGCAAAGCTGTAGCAAGATGGCATTCTCTGTTCCTTTTCTGGAAGTTTCTGCTCCTTATGACCTATTAGCTATTTTTGCATTTAGGTGGGGCCAGTGGTGGCATCACTGTAGCACTTGCTATGTTCTCCTGCCACCTTAGTGGATGGTAAGCAATGGCTTATTGCAGACTTTCCAAGGACAGTGGATTCTCATCCCAGACATCTTTACATTACTCCAGCAAGCCAGGGCTAGTTGACTAGAGCTGGTCTTCTCTGTTTTACAACAAATCTTATTCATGAGCTGATTCCTACCTGGGTCCTTAGGAAAGAAGCAGTACTCCCGACATTTAGGAAGCATCAAACACAAAAACAAAACTTGGGAGACTCCATTTTCTCTCCCTCCCACATTATAGAAGCTGGCCTCTTAGGCCAAATAAGGCTCTCTTTAGCCTACTTTTCCATGCTCAGGGTCTTTGTCAGTTAGGTGGGCAACTCCTGCTCACTTTGCAGAGGCCAGATAAGAGTCCATCTGTTTCCTCATCCCACCCCACCTTATAGAGACATAGAACACTTAAATGCCAAAGAAGGGTGTTCTTTGCATACTCCTACAGAGACCAGACGCTGTGCTTCACAAAGATCTACCTATGACTAAGGAAAGTGGAAAATTGAACCCGTGACCTGAATGTCACATGCAAGCAGAGTTGTTACTGGCACCTGTGTGGCATCTTCGGGCTCTGCAAATCAAGTTCCACAAGCTTCCACTACTGATCTTGAAGGCAGCACAAGCACATCTCTTTGAGCAGACGGGAAATAAGAATGAAACCTTTGCCTTCTCATCAGTGGTTTGACCCAGAGTATGTCTGTATGATCATCCAGAATCCGTGAAGGTCAGGATGGGGGAAGGATTGGTCTCTTTTTCTGTTTACTCGTATTAGGAGCCCAGTCAACACAAGACCCCTATAGAGCATGACTAATGGAAGCTATTGCTGTTGTAGAAATTCATTTCCTGCTTCTAGAACCAGCCTCCCTTGGAGGAATAAAGAGGAGGCTGGAAAGGTCACATGCTATGAGCAGACATTTCTGTGGTTCAAATGTGATGAACACACAAGATGTCTAGCTCTATCTTGAGCATTTTCTGAGAAAACCTTCATGGTCTGGGCATTTGGCCATGTGTGTTCGATAGGCCACCATTCAAACATTTATGAATTTTAGGAGGTTACCAATAAGGTTGCCAGTAAGATCTTCTCTTGTGGTTTCTATAGTTTTCAATGAAGTATTCCAGTTTAATCCTGACCCAGAGTTAACAACTTAAGACGTGTGACTCTTCTGTACTCTTCAGCAAAGTAGGCCAGCATTTATTCTCCTAAAATCCCTCCTTCCTACACAGAGTTGCTTTGCCCAGATCTTATTTAATTCCACATGCATAAACAAGACCTCGGAGGGCCCAAGAAGGTGAAGCAGGCTGGAGTCTGTGTTATCTGTCAAGTGTCAAGCTGTTTGTTAGGAAGGCCTGTCACGGGCCTTTGGTGTGGGCTCTGCCAGAGACTATTCTGAACACTTTGCTTGAGATCTGTGCCCTGTAAAGTGGATATGATGTTTTACTGATTCTGTAATACATTTGTAAACTTCCAATAAAATTTGAATAAAAGAAATGTCATTCTTCTCAATCCTCACTTTCCAGATTTTGAGAGTGGTCTTGGCCTTTGGACCCTAAAAGAAAAGAAAAAGCACATATGTCAGGGAGTGATATTTACAGCAGTACTTGAGCCTCATTTAACAACATGATCATTCAGCAAACTAACAATAACAGATTCTGTCCGAGGGAGGGCCTGGGATTTCCCCAATCATGGATTTTTGACCAGGATTACAGAAGCAAGCATAAAATTCCTTCCCATGGGACTCAAATCCAATCAAGAATTGCTTAGTTAGTCCATAACAAGCATGCCACTATTGCATCAGTAGATGCATCTAGCCTGTCAGGTTGGTATTCGAGGATGCAGGGTCCAGCACGGAGTAGGAACACTGGTGTCTTTTCTCTCCATAGTACTCTGCATAGTACCTTCTGGCACTCTGAAAGCAAACCATCAGGGAGGACATTACCTGGTTGGTTTGAAATTGATTTCTCCGTGACCTGCACCCAAAATATGCTGTATCTTCAGCAACAGAATCTTATTAAGTAGTTATTGTGGGTAACCAAGGGCATTGGCAATAGCCTAACTTGTTTTGGAATCCTCTCAAACATTTTTTAATTTGTATTTTGCAGCTGGCTTTCTAGCTAGTTTCCATATGACTTTTTTCATAGATCCTCATTTTTTATTAACCTACCACTATCCCCTCTTCCATAGTCCCCCTCTTTTCATATGTGTTTTGTCACTCCACTTAAACTTTATAAGTTGGAATGTGAGATAGTGAGCTTCTATATGGATTTTCACACCCAGTTCTTTGGGCTATCCCTCCACATCACCCCATGATTTCCCCATATTTCCATTCCTTCCTTAAGTCTTTTCACACTCAATGTTCTCCCTCACTACTTTCATTTTACCTAAAGCCTACTACCCCCTTCTGTTAATGTTCTCCCCAAAAGGCCCCTTTCTTGTTTCCTGGCTTGTACTTGTGTTTCAAGTCAAGCACAAAACAAAAGATTTAAAGCTAGGATCTACATATGAGAAAAGATGATGTTTTGGGTCTGAGTTACTTCACTCAGTATAATTTTTCCAGTTCCATCTATTTACCTACAAATCTCATGATTTCATTTTTCTTTAGCTGAGTAGTAGCCCACTGTACATATATACCACATTTTTCTTATTCATTCATCTGTGGTGCACATCTAGATTGATTCCATTTTCTGGCTATTATGAATAGAGCAACAATGACCATGGATGTGCAAGTGTGTCTACAGTAGGGTATTAAGTCTTTGGGCACTTGAAAGTGGTGGTATAGTGGTACAGGTCATATGGAAGGTCTATTTCTAGTTTTTTGGGAACCTCCAGACTGATACCCAAAGTAGCTATACCAGTTTACATTCCCACCAACAGTGTATAGGAGTTCCCCTTTATCATATCCACACCAGCATCTGGTGTCATTTGTGTTCCTGATGATGGCCATTCTGACTAGGATGAGATGGAATCTTAAAGTAGTTTTAATTTTTATTTCCCTGATGGCTAAGGAGGCTGAGCATTGTTTAAAGTGTTTCCTTGCCATTTTCATTTCTTCTTTTGAAAATTTTTTTGTTCAGTTCCTTAGTCTGTTTTTAATTGTTTTTTCTTAATGTCTAGTGTTTTGTCCTCTTTGTATATTGTAGACACTAATTCCAATGAACAGTTGATAAGGATTTCCTCTCATTGTATGAGCTGCCGGTTCACAGTTTCCTTGGAAGAAATTTTAGTTTAGCTTTTTGAGTTTCATGAGGACCCATAGTTGACTGTGGTCTTATTTCCTGTGCTACTGGAGTATTATTTGGGAAGTCGTTATCTGTGCCTAAAGGTAAAGCAAGCTACCTGCTTTTAGCAGGTTCGGGGTCTTTATTTTTTTGCAGTCTCTGATCTATTTAGAGTTGAATTTTGTGCATGGTAAGAGATAAGGATCAAGCTTCATTTTTCTGCATGTTAAAATCCAGTTTCTACAGTACAGTTTTCTAAAGAGTCCATTTTTTTCCCAGTGTAAACTTTTGGGTATCTTTCTCAGGTAACTGTAGTTGTGTGGACTCAGCTCTTCATTAAATCATGTGTCTGTTTCTGTACTGGCACCATAATGTTTTTGTTATTATGGCTCTGTAGTATAATCTGTAATCAGTTATGATGATACCACCCACAGTGTTCTTTTTTCTTTGGGACTGTCCTTGCTTTTGATGATTCCATGTAAATTTTTGGGCTGTTTTCCTATGTCTGTAAAATATGACCCTGGAATTTTGACTGAATCTGTAGACTGATTTGGAAGGATGGTCATATTCACATATAACTCTTCCCATCCATGAACATGGGAATTCTATCCATCTTCTAGTCTCTCTAATTCCTTTTCAGTGCCTTAAAGTTTCCATTATACAAGTCTTCCTTTTCCTTGGTTAAGTTTATTCTTTGGGGTGGGTAGGGAAGCTGGAGAATGGACTTTTGTTTGTGTTTGTTTAAGAGGACAGTTTATTGGGTTTTTTTATTTTATTTTGTGTATGTGTGCCTCTGTGTTTGTGTATGTGTGTGTGCCTGTGTGTGTGACTGTTGTGAATACTTTTGTTCCCCTGATTTCTTTTTCAGTCTGTTATTGGTATGTAGGAAGGCTAGCTAGATAACAGTGTTTTCTAATTTAAAGGAGTAATAGTGCCTTAACTCCATAATGAAGCCGTTGGAATTTCAAGTGCTATCAACTGCAAATGCAGAAAGCAAAAATCAAGAGTTCATGGCCCTGAATTATAATCAGATGATTTATAATATAATGGAAGAACCATCATTAAAGAAGTGAAGATTTAAGAATAATCAAATCCATATGGATTGGGAAAATGTTACTGCGAAATAAGTTCATATTAGCAAATGGAATAAATTATCATATTTTAACATACTTCCTTCATGAGCCTAATGCTAATTAGTGTCATTGTTTATTGGAAAATGTGCCTAAGCAAGCAAGGACAAAATCCGGGCACACTTAGTGGGTAATAGAACTCAGAACTGAATCAGAAATAAGTTGCATGCTACATACAATTTAATAAGGCTCCCATGGCAGAGGCATGCACAGAGTAATGGGGGGCGGTGTGAATAATGATGCTTTTCAGCCAAAAACAAAAAGATTCTAGAAAGAGCAAATGTTGTTCGGGAAAATGCTGCCACCCAAAGTTCTGTAGACAGTAAAGCTGGCCATTTGCCCTGCAATCCAGAATCTTTCTTTTATCTCTCTTATCAAGTTATCAAGTGGAAAACAGATCTTCTTACCGGAAAATAAGCACCATAAGATTGACCTGTGCCAGGGGAGGTGTCAAAGAAATATGGATACAGACCAAAGTCAGTTTCCCTAGTGCACAAAGGAAAGGAACTATCGTCCTTTTGTTTCAAAATTATTGCCACAGAATAATTTTGCTTAGAAAATGAATTGGTCCATTTATTCATAAACCCTACCTATCAACATTGCTAGGTCATTTCTCCTTTCTTGCAGAATGAAGATTTGAAGAATTTTGTATACTGAACATGTTAGTTGCCCTCCAGATACCCATATGTCCTGACTCCCATATCCAGTCCCCTTTCTGTGATTTGTGAAGTAAGGCAGTCTTCAGCATATCTGTTTGTCTGTCTCTTGCCTCAAGCCATAATGAGCTAAACGTCCATGTTGAGGTGTTCTATCATTGAATAGAAGCAGATGGATCCCTGAGTCACTGTGGTTTGTTTGGTTTTGGTTTGGTTTTGTTTGTTTGTTTGTTTTTTGAGACAGGGTTTCTCTGTGTAGCCCTGGCTGTCCTGGAACTCACTCTGCAGACCAGGCTGGCCTTGAACTCACAGAGACCATCCTGTCTCTGCCTCCTGAGTTCTGGGATTAAAGGGGTGTACCACCACGCCCAACTGAGTCACTGTGTTTTCACATAAAAAGAATTGCTTTAAAAAAGAATCTTTCATTGTGTTAAAAAAAAATCCAGAGGAAATCTGCTTGACTAACATATGGAGGTCAGTACCAAATGATCTTGTGAGTTCCTTTCAAAACTAGAAGATACAGTCAGGGGTGTCACCTGATGATCAGAAGTTCTGAAGGCTAATGGAACAAGTGCTTTGGATACATGGGTCTTCTTGGTTGATCGGTTAGCTTAATTGCTTTGATTGAGATAAAAATTACCTTTAAAGTAAAGCCTACACTGTGCTGTTGGCCCTTCGAAAATACAACCTAAGGACCAGAAGCCACAAAGAGGAACTCACCTACAGTACTCACCATTGTATTCGTAAGTAAGTGCTCAATAAACATTTGCTTAATTCAAAGTATAAAAGAACTAATTAAAGTCGGGCGGTGGTGGTGCACGCCTTTAATCCCAGCACTTGGGAGGCAGAGGTAGGCGGATCTATGTGAGTTCGAGGCCAGCCTGGTCTACAAAGCGAGTCCAGGACAGCCAGAGCTGTTATACAGAGAGACCCTGTCTCGAAAAAAAAAAAAAAAAGAACAAATTAAACAATTGAAATGACCATGCAAAAGATTATAAAAAGTGTATTGAGTTTGTAAGTCACCCATAGGCTCCTCTGGAAAGATGAAGGAAGATTTCCCCCTCCACAGAATGGCAGAGGTGATGGAAGAAAATCTCAGAACTGAGTTTATTAGGCATCATACTCACAGCTCAGATAATTATTAGCCCCCACTGTGGATGTTATTCTAAGGCTACAGATAGGGACAAACACCAAGTCAGACGAATCACCAGTCTCACTGGGGGTTGCTCTGCTTTGTCATAACTTTTTCCAAATTTAGAATTTGCTTTATCTGATTATCTGAGTTGTCTTGTATGAAAAATTAACCCATGGAAGAAGAGCAATATGCCCACTTAACAAACCACACTTGTCTGGAGCCTTGACTCCTAATCTGCCTGTCTTGTTATCCCATTGTGTGACTCTACTAGGACATCCTCTCCTTCCTGGGTATCCTTTGAATTGAGTCCATGTCTCCCAGCTTCATCTTTATCCTGAGAACCTCCAAGCTCATGCTCAAGAAGAGTGCTTCCTTCTACAGTTGCTTGACCAATGCCTGGTTGTTTCCTGTTGCTTCTGTAATCATACCTCCAGCTAGGAGTTCAGAAGAATGAGTGTTTTCAAGAGGGTCTAGGTCCCCAGAGAAATGCTCCAGTCATCCTAACTGAAATTTTCACTGTACCTGCCAAAAGACTCTAGAAAATCGGAGAATTTGCCAGCTCACCTCCTAACCATATCATTTGAGATCACTGAGAGCAGGAAAGCCCCTCAGAGCTGTCATACATCACACACATGTGAAGCTTCTCCTCTTCCCCTCACACTGCAGGGTCACCACGCAGCTGTGAGTGCAAGCTGGCTACCCTTCAAGAGCTGGAATGGAAGGTGACTTCTCAGCAGCCACTGAATGTTTTGAGGAGACTCAGCCTTTCCCAGGACACACATGCCTCCAAAACACGTTTTTGTAACAGCAGACTTCATCAGAGCAGCCCTCTCTTTCCTCCTCTTCCTGGCTCTTTATTCTAAAAAGTTTATGCCTTGCAAAGCATTTTATGAATGACTTGTTTTTAATGTTGAGGCCAATAAATTGGGGACACAATAGCTCAGAGCAGGAACAGGTTCCAGCCTCACAAACTGACATCTGCACAGAGTCCTTAGAGTCGGTAGTAAGCTGTTTCCAACAGGACAAACTCCATAGGAAGCTTGGGAAGAAGAAGGACGCTGGGAGCAAAGACCTTGGGGATCACCGGACCTTACACTTCTGCCTTCATGGAGTCTGCTTCTTGCTTCCATCCCACCTTTGAACATGTGCCTATGGTCCATGGTGGCTATTGAAAGCTTCTTGCTTCAGGTAAAAAACAAGTACAATAATGAGAGCAACTGCATCCAAAATGTTAGCTGGTAAAGGAGCCTTCCTTTGCTTTGCCAAGACCAGAGAGTTCCCCTGCTGAGGCCTGGGCACTGGCCTTCAAGAACCCCTGTACCCTTGGTGCAGGGAAAACGCAAGGGGCACACAGTCTCCTCCACTTTCCATCTTTATGGTTCTCCAGATCTGAAATCAAAGTGGAGCACAGCTCTCTGCTTCTCCCTGGTAGGTGTTAGTTCACACGAAGGCAGCAGCAGAGAAAACCCCATCTCAAGAATAGATGGAAAATATTTGATAACCTTCTCATGTGAATAATACTAAAACTTCAAAGCAGTAAGCATTGCTAATTTGTCTATGGATTTTGTTAAACCCAGTAAAACTCAGTGAATCATCTATACTTTGTGGATACTGACTGATTCTATCTCAGGATATTTTTATTGTTTTAATTATAGTGGAACATACATGTAGAATAATTAATTAAATTTTTTAACAGTATTTATATTATATTTAATTGGTTCATGGCCATTAATCCTTAACCAGCCATTATAAATGAGCACACAGACATCACATGGATTTTAACAAGCTTTGGCCTAGATTGAGCAATCTTAGCCCATCTAAGCTAGCTCTTAACTCTATTCCACAAATACGACGCCATGTATACATATGTCCCCTTGCACTGCTATTCTCCACGCTATGCCAATGTTCCTGGACATGTGGAATGAGGTTCTTTTTTCTAATCCATGTCCTCCTTCTTCCTGCTCCTGACTGGAATAAATTAATCCTGTGTGTAAAACACAGGGTTCTTGTTCTAATCTCAGGAAGTCCTACCTTCCTATACTCTTTCTGCCCAGCTAATTGGCCATCAGCGACTTTTATTAACCAATCTAGAGAATGCCTCAGAAGGGGCGGTAACCAGATCTCAGCATTGAAATCAGCCTATCAGACCTTCCCCAACACATACATGTGAGTTATAGTTACCCACAGAGGCCAGAAGAGGCCATTGGGTTTACAGGAGCTTCCAGCTTCACAACATGGGTGCTGAGAATCCAACCCAGGTCCTTTGCAAGAGTAGTATTCACTCTTAATTGCAAAGCCTTTTGTCATGCTGATAATGTAATAATAATAGTGTGATAACATGATAATAATCATATTGATTTTGTTTTTGTTTTTTGAGACAGGGTTTCTCTGTGTAATCCTGGCTGTCCTAGAACTCACTCTGTAGACCAGGCTGGCCTTGAACTCAACAGAGACCTGCCTGCCTTGGCCTCCCAAGTGCTGGGATTAAAGGCGAGTGCCACCACGCCCAGCCATTATAGACAGTTTTGAACTGCCATATGGATGCTGAGATTTAACCCTGGTTATTTGGAAAAGCAGCCAATTCTCTTAACCGCTGAGCCATCTCTCCTCGTATTGTTTTAAATAATATGATTTAATAATAAAATAATAATGTGATGATAATATAATACTAAAAATAATAATTTGATAACATAATAATAATCATATTATTTCATGATTTCCTTTCTCCTGTCTCTGAGACTACATCATGATTTATAACCACTGGTTATAAATGACTTTCTTTCTTTCACATCTATTACCTGCTGTCATGAGGGAAAGTGATTCCTAACAACTGTGTTAACAGTGACTCCGCATTCAGAAAACCTGTACCCTGAGAATTTAACCCAAGGCATGCCTCCATGACAATAAAGAGTATTATAGCATTTTTAATACATATATGTTTACACGATATAAGTTTACAGAGATCTGCTTTTCTAGCAACTATTATGTCTGGCCAAGCTGGTCAGATTTGGTGTACTACATTAAGTCCACCAAAGATAGTTTGGACAGAGGGGCTGTGACAAAGTTTTATGGAAATTCCACAATTTATGATTTCTTAGAAGCCTGTGGCTAGAATGAATAAATATGTGTGAAGTAAAGCCTGAAGACCAGTGAGAACAGGCTGGTGTGGTAAGCCTCTTGATGATCAATGGGAAGATCAGTCAGGACGCACCCAGAATTTGAGCAATTCATAGCCCTGACAATTGTACATGGAATATTTTGTCATTTCCCACTTATGTGTTTATCTACCTTCTGACACTCTGAGCTTTCTACCCCCCCCATTTATGTATTTATTCATTCATTTATTCATTTATTTTGAGGACAGGGTATCATGTATGTAAATGAAAACTTTATTAACCTATATTTACTAATACCTAATAAACACCTATAACCTACAACCTATAAACAGCTAATACCTAATAACATCTAAACAATCCTACTTCTGAAACCCTTTTGAAGGAATATTAAGATTCTCTAGCACAGGTCCATGAGGGCAACTTGGTCGGTCTTCTATCTGCTGGCACACCTCAAATAGTAATCAGCAGTCTGCTTCTGGCACAGTCACAGCCCTCCTATTTCAGCTATAGTTTGAGGCTTTTTCCTCAGGCTCAAGGCCTAGTGTCACTCACTGGATAGCCTGTTTAAACCACTCAGCTTGGGGCGGGCTTCAGTCTTACACAGTGCAGATGCTGAGCCTCACAACCTGGTCCTTTCCTTCAAAGCCTTGCCACAGCCTCTCAGGACAGGAGTTACTCTCCTGCCTGTCTTCAAGGGCTCCTCAGAGTGTGTTTGCTGCGGTTTTGGAGTGTGTATGTGCCTCTCACCTTGGGCCGGTGCTGTTGCTACCCACTGGCCTGCTTCAGTTGCTTTGCTCCTGCCATGTGGGTTCAGCCAGTCCCAGCTTTCCTCAGGCTGCCATTACTGTCATGTTCTCAGCCCATGCATGCTTCCTGCCTTCCTCACTCACTAACACACCTTAGGCCATTCTGCTCCCACTGCCATTGTCCTTGAGGCTTTTCTTGGCCTTCTTGGGCTGGCTTGTGACCAGAACCCCTTTCTGAGGCTTTTTCTGTTAGCACAACCTCAGTGCAAGTAGCTGGCATACATCTTCACATCTCCTTTGTCTCTCTTTGGGGCTGACTCCTTGTCACATGGATCTGGCGTCTATCACATGTGGTGGCTCCATTTCTCTTCTCCTGGAGGCTCCTCACTCATGTGGGGATCTCTTGCTTAAATAGGGCATGGTTCTTGAGGGCTTGCCCTTTCTTCAACTCTTTGGTGGCTCCCATGACCTCTTTCTGCCACTTTGTAGCCACACCCCTCAGCAAAGCTCTGCTGAGTCTCTCTGGGAGCCAGAGCTGTGGCTTCAACTGGGCTCCACCCATTTTGGCTCAGATCTTTCTAGCATCCAAGCAATGCCAAGCCATAAGCTCTTTTCAGTTTCCCAGGGTTTCAGATTGCCTTCTCAATGGTTGCCCAGGACTATGTTCTGCCAGGTGCCAGGCTGATCCACATGCCCCTTAAGAGTCTGAATTTCAGAAGCCCTTACTACTCCCTATACATGTATACAAGGCTGATCTTGAACCTGCTGTGTAGTCATGGATTTTTTTTTCTCTATTTTTTAGTCTTTTTTTTTAAATAATTTATTTTTTATTTCTTCAAGTTACATTTCAATCACAATCCCCTCCCTACTCCCCCCTCCAGTCCCACCCTTCCACCCTCCTCCCCCTCAACCCCCCC
>CAJQZJ010001896.1:16669873-16691439 GCA_907164525.1 Lophiomys imhausi
ATAGGAGAGAAAGGAGGATACAGAAAAGCAAAAGAGAGAAGTCCCTGTAGTCATGGATGATCTTGATCTTCTCCTTCTCCTGTCTCTACCTCCTAAGTCCTGGGATAACAGGCATACATTGCCATGTTCTGCTTCATGGCGTGCTGAGTATTGTTAGTCAGCATTCTATCACCATGACAAGTTACCTGAAATAAATAACTTATTATATAATGGGGAAATATTTATTTTAGCCTGTGGTTTCAGAAATTTCTGTCCATCATTGTTTGACCCTGCTGTCTTGAGTTGGCAATAGCACCGTCCACCATGGCAGAAACACATGGTGAAGGTCTGTTCACCTCATAGTGGCTGGGAACCAAAGAGAGACAGGAAGAGGCTAGAGTGCCAGTGTCCCCCTGTTCCAATGACTTAGCTGCTTCTCACAAGTACCCAACCTCCAAGGTTCCTACCATCTCTCAATACCATTGGTGGCTGATGATCAGACCTTCAGCATATGGGGTTACTTGTTGTTACCACAACACAGTGTTTGTTATAAATGGTAAGCTCTGTGCTGAGCACAATTCCAAGACAGCCAAGGCTATTACACAGAGAAACCATGTCTCAGAAAACCAAATAGGAAAAGGAAGGAAGAAAGAAAGAAAGAAGAAAGAGCCTGTGTGGCACAAGCAGTCAGAGAAGCTGCCGACCCCACCTTCTCTGCTTTTCTATTGCCCACTTCTTACAAGCTCACAGAATAGTTGTTCAACCCAGACTTTCTGCTCAAAAAAACTACAATACCTTATCCAAACAATGGCAGACTCGTCCCTGTGCTTGTGGATTTTACATCTATCACTATGGAAAGTAGTTTTGTTCTCACTAGGGTGGGTCTTCCAACTGATGACGTATGTTTACAGTGCATATGGATATAAACTGACTAGCATCTGGTGTGAGGCTGCAAAACGCTGTTTTCTGAGTATTCCAAGAAGGAACAGAATAATGTGCACACTTGGTTCATCTTATGGTTGACAACTGGCTTTGGGTCCTGTCTGGGCCTCCCATTCTCTAGCACTTTGCTAGAGTTCATCAGGACAGTGTTCCTCTAAACTCTAGGATCACACGAGAGAGAGAGAGAGAGAGAGAGAGAAGAGAACCCTCCAGTCTTCTCTGTCTCTCTGTACACATAGGAGCCAACCTAAAACACACCATGCAAAACTCAGGAAGGAAAAGCTCAGTAGCTGATGAGCCTCTGCCAGCTGCTCTGCCTCTTTAGTGTGCATGAACCATATCCACCTTCAGGATTGCACACTACAACCCTGAGGGTGACTTTCTCATCTTGAGATTTGATTTCTGCCCAGGGAGGAGGAGTTTTAGCTTTTTATTTTCATTTTTGAGATAGAAATTTCAAAGAAAATATTTTATGATTGTATTTGGCTTTGTTTTACAACACAAGGACTAGCTTTCCATATTCTCCTCCTGTGCCAGTAAATGCTTCATTGTTCATGTTTGATTTATGAACCTGACTCACTGAATGATGAGGGAACAGCCACTTGACATTTATCTCCCAGCACAGAACAGCTGAGCTTGAAAGACTTGGAAAGACTATTCTATATAAGAAGAAAGGAAGTGTGTGCCATTGTGCATAGTTAAACGTTTGCCTGGGCATGATCTATCATAATTCTAGGCTCATGACTTTGTGCTAGGTTTGGAGAGAGAGAATTATACATATTGAGTAAGTCTCACATCCCTTAGACTTGTTCAAGAACAAGCCCCTTAGAGCCAAACAAAAGCATTCAATTTAGAGGCTCAGCCAATGACAACTTAGAGTGCCCATCTTCTTTTGGAAAGTGAGTTGATTGTCCAACATAGAAAAGAATGTGTCCATCCTGGCTATAGGTATATATGGGAATTCTGGAACACATATATCAACACAGTGTCCTCTTCTATGGGGGACACAGAAATGAGAATGGAGAGCCTAAGAGGGATGGCATTGGAGAAGGTTCTGGCTAAGGTGTCAAGTGAGGTCTCTCTAGGTACATAATATGACAGTTGACCCACAGAGAAATTAGTCTGCTAGGAACAAAGAGTTCAAAGTGAAACAGCTGTATAAGGAGGAGCACCCATAGCATCCAAGTAGGGGACAAGATGCTAATGTGGATAGAGCAAGGATAGCATAGTGTGGGGATAGCCTAGGAATCCATCAGCCAGGGAGATCCTGGAGGACAGCTCCAATGTGAATAAAGCAGAAGAAAACATTGGACAAGTGGAACAAGAAGGGTGGTGTTGGGGGAGCTGAGAAGAGCACCAGTATGGTACAGAGAGGAGCACTCCACTCTGAACAAGGTGCAGCACTGCAGTGTGGGTAGAGTGAGAAGGGGGGATGCCAGTGTAGGAATGGCAAGGAAACACCAGTGTGGGTAGTGGGTAAGGACATAGGGGCAGACAACTTGCACAAACAGAGGAAAGTGGGCAAGTTCCACCAACAGCTTGGGCTTTTTTAGGTCTTAGAGTCTTTGTGTGGCAAGAAAGCCATTACAGATATTTAAATCTGGGAACATAGTGTAATCTAACTATAAAAAGTAATCTAACAGTGATTACTTTTTAGGGAATGAATTATAAGCAATAATAGACAAGGCAGAAAATATATGTATTAGACAAACTTTGTGTCCCTATGACAAATAAATTTAACTGTGGAGGGCATTTATTTTGGCACTATTTTAGTCCACAGTCCTTGGCTCTATGGTTTCTGGTCCCTTGCTGAGGTCACACATCATGGTGGCAGCTGGCAGAGGCTACTGACTCCACTGTGTACAGAAGGCAGAGAAAGAATATGGGTGCTCCATGGCTTTCTTTATTCCATTTTATCCTATTTGGGCTCTGAATCTATAGTAGGTTACTAGCCAGAAGTATAACTTACAGTTTTACCTCAAGGGTATATTAATTATTCAATATATCTATTGAAGTTAAGCCACTTGAGCTAACCGAGTCTATGGCTTCCAACAAGAAAAATAGACTATCTAACAAAGTCCCAGTGCCAGGCATGAAAAACCAACGAACAGTTGTTAGTCATGGTAGTCCAGGTGGCTCCCAAAACAATATAGGTTTTTACTGTTGCCACTGGTTGTCCTTTAGAGATGTAAGGTAGTACCTACTTCTGAAGACACTGCACATTTCAGACACAGTACTCAGAAGATTCAAATTGGATCTAACCTAAAAACCTTCTTCCTACAATGTAGCTCATTGTACCAGAAGGTACCATGTAAGCTGCCAAAGAAGGGAATCAATCAATAGTCCCATCTAGCTGTAATGTCCCTATCACAATGGCGAGAATGACAAGACATCCCTAAAAGTGCAACAGTGGCATTTGTCTATTTGTATCTTGGTGATAAGCAACAGATGTCTGGTTAGACGAAAAGGCCCACTCAACAGTAAAAAAAAAAATAATAAAAAATAAAGTATGCCTGGTACTATATAACTCTAGCCAATTACATGAGGCAAGTGAGGTCATGATCTTAGAAGAAAACTTACTACAATCACTTTACTAGACCACATTAACTAGATAACTAACTGTATTCTAAAACTCATACCCATTAGAAAGTGTAGCTCTCACCCCTCATGAAACAAGATTTTCTTCACAGAAAATGGAGACCATTACAAAAACCCACACCATGTGATAATGCAGAGATGGGTGGATGATGTGGAACCCAAACCCAGCAAATACATCTATAACACAAGTTCTGCATTAAGGCCCAGGGAACATTATGGATGTAGAGGTGGAAAGACTGTAAGAACTAGAGGACTAGGAAGTCTTCAGTGAGACTGTGTCCCCTGAAAATGACAGGGAATCTTCACCCATAATTTTTCAACAATATGGATGCCTAAACAAGACCTTAACAATGATAATATCATTAGACAGGCTAACACAGAGGAAAATATCATGGGGTTCCACCCTTAGATAAATATAGGCAACTAATGACTTCTGAGAGAGGATGAAGTAGCCTCTCACAGGGATGAATCTCCTAATTTGTTATCCAGAACAAAGAATGTACAGTCACAATAACACAAGACACACTAAATGGATTCATCAGATTGTATTTATATATAATAAAAGTAAAACCAAGCCTTCAATTTGAGGAGGAGTGAGGGAGCATGGGAGACATTTGCACAGCCAGATATGAACTTTTGTGACTGGTTGATCGATTATGGTATTTCCTGGAACAAGATAGGTAAGAAACCTATATGGTTTTTCTTTGATCTACATATACAGGAAACCTCTATAACAATTTTTTAAAGCCTGTGTTGTATTGCAGCAATAGGGAATCACAGCCCATCAACCAATTTCCATATTTGAGCCAATTCCCAGATTCAGAACCCTTTGAATGAAGGGAAAGACAAGATCTCCTGAGGAAAGACCATGTTACAACATAAGAGAGTTTTACCATTAGCCTTTCTCCTATTCTCCCCCAGAGGGACCTATGGCCTTTTACTAGTGAAAGTGTATGTTGAAAACAAAGAAGATAATATGGGGGGGGCTATTGATACTGGTTCTGAGCTGACAGTGATTCTGAGAGACCCCAGAAAGCATTGTGGCTCTCCAAGTAAAGTAAGGGTTTATGGAGTGCAACTGATTGATGGAGTTTGGCTAGCCTAGCATCTGACTCACAATGGAGCCAATGGGACCTTGAGCTCGTGTGGTTATTTCCCCAGTTCTAGAATGTGTAATTGGGACAGATAAACTTAGAAGTTGACTGAATCCCCACATTGGTTCCCTGACCTGTGGGATGAAGGCTTATTATGATTGAAAAGGCCAAATGGATGCTTTTGGCATTATCTTTAATGGGGAAAATAGTGAATGAAAACAAGTATCTCATTCCTAGAGGAATAAGAGAAATTAGCACCACCATTAAAGTCTTAGAGGTGATGGTTCCTGCCACATCTCCCTTCACCGGTCCTATTTGCCCTGTGTAGAAGACAGATGGATCAAGGAGAATGACAGTTGACTATCCACAAACTTAACCAAGTATTGGCTCCAGTTGCAGCTGCTGTGCCAGATGTGGTTTCCTTCCTTGAGCAGATTAATATATCTCCTGGTATTAGTATGCAGCTATTATTCTGGCAAATGCTTTTTTCCCTTTGCTTTTCATAGGGGCCATAATAAACAATTTGATTTCAGCTAGCAAGGCCATCAGTATAACTTACAGTTTTACCTCGAGGGTCTATTAATTCTTCAGCTCTGTGTTATAACTTAGTTTGAAAGGTTCTTGATCACTAGTCTCCTCCACAAGGTATTACACTGGCCCACTATATTGGTGGGAAATAAATCCAACCAAAATTCAAAAGCCTTCTACCTCACTGAAATTCTTACGAATCCAGTGGTGTGGGGCATGCAGACATATTCCTTCTAAGGTGAAGGATAAGTTATTGCACCTGGTCCCTCACAAGAAGCACAACATTTGGTGAGCCTATTTGGATTCTAGAGACATCACATTCCTCATTTGGATGTGTTATTTCAGCCATACACTAAGTGATTCAGAAATCTATTAGCTATGCGTGTTGCCTGGAACAGGAGAAGGCTCTTCAACAGGTCCAGGCTGCTGTGCACTCTGCTCTGACATTGGGCCACATGATCCAGCAGACCTGATGGTACTTGTGTCAGTGACAGACAGGAATACTGTTTAGAGATTTTGTGGATCCTGATAGGCGGATCACAGCAGGGGCCTTTAGGATTAGAAGCAAAACCTTATTGTCGTCTATAGACTATTATTTTCATTTTGAGAGATAGCTCTTGACCTGTTGTTGGGCATTAGTGGAAAGCAAACCTTTTTTTTTGGGGGGGGGTTGTGAGACAGGGTTTCTCTGTGTATACCTGGCTGTCCTGGACTCACTGTATAGACCAGACTAGCCTTGAACTCACAGAGATCCACCTGCCTCTGCCTCCCTAGTGATGGGATTAAAGGTGTGTGCCACCACACCCTGTGGAAACCAAACCATTGACAATGGTCTACCAGGTTACCATTTGACCTGACTTCCCTTTATGAGCAGTATTATCTGACCTACCAAACCATAAAGTTGAACATGCATAGTGGCAATCCATCCTCTAGGATTATATCCAAGAATCACCTGCCTGAGAAGGGAAGAGGCAGAGAAAGTACCTGTTCCTTTCTTGCCTGGAAAAGACTGCTGACATCAGCTCTGCTCTCACTGGCAATAACATTTGGTTTCTTTTCTGAAATGGAAAATCTAAATTGGGCCTTTCAGTGGCAAATTAAATACTCCGGAGGGCAGTCATGGTTCTCAGTGCTCACATTTCTGCAGTCTGGCCCAGATATAGAACCGACTGGCCACACCTTTGGGGAAGTCCGTGAGGTCAGGAAGATATTAAGCATGTCTCTAGCCCATTAATTACAATGCAGTGACTTTGTTTCTGGGCATTATCCCCTTACTAAAAGCCATTCAGACAACAAAAGCTAGTGGTTACTAATTAACACAAGTCAAACACTGTCAGTGTCTGGTTGGCCTCCTTTATCACCACCAACAGCACCAACTTCTCTTCACACTGCTCACAAGAATCTCATACAGTATCAGTCAAAATTTAAATGCCATCCTTCATTAAAATAGAAAACACAATACTAAAATGTATATGAAAGACAAAAGACTCGAGGGCCTACCTACCTAGAGTCCAGGTAGACAGAGTATTCCAGAGCAAAAAGAACAATGATGAAGGCATCACCAGCCTGATTCCAGATTACACTGCAAGATGGCGGGGCTGGGGGGTGGGAGACAGACACATAGGTCAAGGGAATATAACAGAGGACCCAGAATGAAACACACATAGCAACTGGTTCCTGTTTTTGTTGTTGTTGATTTACAAAAAAAAATGCCAAAAATATACACTGTAGAAAAGACAACCCCCAAAACAAATGGTGTTGAGTAAACTGTACTATCCACACACAGAGAAAAGCTAGGTTCCAATCTCTCGCCTTGTCTACAAGTCAGTTCCACATGGATCAAAGACCCTAATGTAAGACCTGAGAAAAGGATAGTTACGAGAGAAAACACTTCAGCATGTAGGCATATGCAAGGAATTTCTGAAAAGAACTCTAGTGGCTCAGAAAATAGAACCAGATTGACAAATGGTATTGCATGAAATTAAAAAGTTTCTGCATAGCAAAGGAAAAATTGTAGTGAAGAAAAACCCTAAGGGAGAAAATTTTTGCTCACTGTATGTCTGGCAGAGGATTGATGTATAGAATGTATAAACAACTTTCAAAACCAAACAGCACAATCCCTAAATAAGCTAATGAAATGGAAAGATAATTCTCAAAGAATAAAATCCTAGTGACCAATAAACAAATGAAAAAATGTTCAACACCATACCTATCAAGTGATTCGATTTCACCCAGTCAAAATGGCTATCATTAAGAAAAACAAAACACAAAAACCACACCCAGGTGGTGGTGGCACATGACTTTAACCCCAATACTCGGTAGGCAAATCAGGTGGATCTCTGAGTTAAAGACCAGTCTGGTCTATAGAGCTAGTTCCAGGACAACCAGGTCCACACAAAGAAACCCTTTCTCAAACAAAGCAAAACAGAACAAACAAACAAAAACAAGAAAGCAAAGAAAAAAATCACAAATGCAGAAGAGAATCTAGAATAAGAAATAGAAATCAAAATACAATAAATGCAATATGGTCATATAAAGTATCTAGGTAAATATCAGTTCTAATAATAGCTGTGTATCAATTAGATTATATAATGTGTGTGTTAGCTCTTTGGCCTTGGCCTTTAAAAGCTGAGCTACTAGAGAGAAAGCAAAGGGGAAGTCCCAGTGGCTCTGATGACTTATACCACAGTCTCTATCTGTGAATTCTGTTATTAAATTAAACTTATAGTCGTGGAGATGGGAATTACCGTATATATTCTAAAGGGAATTCAGAGAGTGTGGACATATTTAAAACCAGTGCTGCAAGGAGTATCTTGAATCTCATAACATTCTAGGTGAGCTGAGTGTGAATCTCATGTGGAATGGAGTAAAATCTTAGAGAATGTACAGGTTTACACTCTTCTTAGTTCCCTCAAGCTCTGGGAGAGTCCTGATCTTGTTCTACAGAAGAAATGTGACAAAAAGGAATAGAGTCAGGCCAGAAGATGCTCAAGCAGTTTTGTGGAGATTTCTGTGTGGAGAGGAACTTCTGACAACAGCCAATAAGGAACTGAGACCTTCTGCTAACAGCCACAAGAATCAAAATTTCAGCTGATTGCAAACTTTCGTGGTCTCAACATCGTTTTAAAGTCCAAAGTTTCTTGTGAGACTTAAGGCATTCTCTTAACTATAACCTCTATAAAATCAAAAAGAAAACTACATATTGCCACATACAGGGGCCCAGAATATACATTCCCTTTCCAAAATGGAGGAATAGAGATATAGAGAGAAAACTTGACCACGGCAAGATGGAATCCCAGAAGGGTAAACTCCAAATCCTGTAGCTGTCCAGCTTTGCTGCCTATAACGTAGTTTCTTGGGGTGGCTCCCCTCCTTGGGTGCAACTTTCCTTAGCAAAGATCCCATGACCCGCTAGCATCTTGTGGTCTCTACAACAATGCAGGGTTCACTTTCACTACCTCATGCAATGGCCTCTCAGGGCTTCTTGCCTTCTCAGGACCTTCACACAGAGTCTGCCCTGACACACATTGCCTAGCCTCACCAGCTCTCCTTAACCACAGAAGAAAACTCCACCACCCGAAGTGTCCTTCATGATTCTCAAACCAGAGCTGCATGAATGACACTACTGGATCAGGCTGCCTGCTTTGGGACAGACCCTAGCCCCCTTGAGTTATATTTGCAGCAGCTTTCTTTTGTTATCACTTTCTAGGGGCAGAAAATTCCTTGGGCCTTTTTTTTTTTTTTTTTTCACCATTTGCAGGATTAGCTGGGTGGAGTCTTGCCCTGGATGTTCCCCTCCCTTTATCCCAAGGAAGATCAGATCTTCTTATCTCTTTCAGTACAAGCCTCACTCCAACATTAAACTTCCTGGTGCTTTTTTTTTCTTCAAACCATACATTTTATATTTCTTTTTATCCCACTTGCTGTTTTTCACTGTAGACCTGTTTAAGACTAATTACTAATAACTAAGAGAGTCAATATTAGGCCATCTTCAGATCTCCTTCACCAAAGAAATCAACCCAGTACTTTTCAAATTATCCTCAGACAAATTCTCAGGACAAGGGCAGAAAGCAGCCATATTCTTCACCAAAATATCACAAGCATTGCCTCTGCCCTAGTAGCTGAGATTGTTCCACCACTCTGAAACCTCATGAGTTGGGCCTCCATAGTTTACCTTGCTCTCAGGTCTACTATCTTCTAAGCTCCTTTAGGATGGTCCATTAATCTCTGCTTTTTTTCAGTGTTCAACTGATCTTCTAGTCCAAAGTCTTCCACATTCATCTGAAAAGCATGGTCAGGTCTGTCATAGGATTAACCCAATTCTTGTTACCAATATCTGTCTTATTTACTTTTCAATTGCTGTCACAAAATACTATGGGCAAGGCAACTTATATAAAGAAAGCATTTGAGTGGGCTTATAGTTTCAGAGAGTTAGAGTCCATGATGGCAGAATAAAGTCATGACAGCTGAGAGTCCACATCTTAATCCATAGCCATGCTGCAGAGAGAGGCACCGGGGGTAGAAGGAAGCTTTTGAAGTCTCAAAGTCTGCCTTCAGGACACACCTCCTCCAACATGGTCACACCCTCCCAAACAGTTCCACCAATGGGGACCAGTCATATTCAAACCACCAGATCCCCTGGGGAAACTTGGAAATGATGACTTGTGAGGTCAGTCATCATTTGTATAAGTCAATGAAATGAGACAGGAACTGAATCTTTTAAAGTGTGCTTTATTCAGAAAGTTGGCCACTGAGGAAATTGGAGGACTGTTCTGCCTTCTCTGGGGACAGTTCCAGCTAGCTTATTTTATGGGGAATTAGAAATTTCAAAGTTTACATTTGTCCCTCTGGTCAAATGGGCATCCTTTTTCCTAAGACTCATTGTTTGTGCTTCTCTTGACAGTGTCTCCAGCACTTACCTTCATTATTGTCCTTGTATACTGGGAGGATCTGTGTCCACTGAGTCCCTCCTCCTTCTCGATTTCTGTCTGAGCTACCTCTAGGTTAAAGGTCAATTCAGAACAAACTGCTATCAGTTGTCTGCTTGACAGGATATTTACAACACGTATGTGCAGATTTATAACTTGACATACAAATGTGATCTTATATGATATAACATGACCATATCTGTGCCCTGTCATTTGCTTAAGAACACTTGTCTCACCTCATTGCCTTCTCCTTCTCTCCTGTGTCCTGTGTACCTCAATCAGCCACTGCTCTAACTCAGAGAGCCCCATCATCCTACGCTGGCCTCCCATTTCTGCTGCTGCCTCTTACTCTTCACTATTTGTACATTTCCCACAATTCAAAGACTGCATGTTTTTCTTTCATCACCTCTTCAATCTGAACTGCATACCTCACTCCAACCAAAGAAATCTCATTACAGTAAAGCTACAAATGTGCCCTCTTGCATCTTCTTTTGCCTTTCTTCGCCCCCTTTGAATCTTCTACAGATGTTCTCATTTTTAGCTGTCCATATTCTACCCTTTCTTTCCTTTATGGTTCATCAGCTTCCTCCCCAATCCACCCTCATATTTTCTCAACTGTCCAAAAGCCTATAATTTTTTTCACTTTCATCTTCACAATCATCTATTGTTATATTATCCACACATCTGTTCTATTTTCATGCTCTTTCCTAAAAATAGAGCCCCTTTCTCTCTTGTAAGGAGCCTTTTATGCCTAAGATCATGTGATGAGTGCTTCTGGCTCTAGGTGAATGTTGGTTAATGTTTCTGATTCTATAAAGGTCATAATCAGGAATTGCTACAACCTGAACGAATAGTAGCCTAACATTCCTGGAAACAAAGAAAGTTGGAGACCAACACCAGTTAGGCACCATGGGGCCCAGACAGGGAGCTAGCCTGTGATGACCACCAGCCCAGCGCCAAGCAAGCCAGAGACTAGAAAAACCCTACGTGGCCCTGGATGTGGGGGTTGTGAGTGAGCCAGCCCCAAAGATGTGAGTGTATGAAAGCCAACCCTGCCTTTTGTCTGCTTTGCAGTGGTGTTGGCAAGGGAGAGATTCCCTTCCTTCCCTTTTGCCCTCACCACTATTGACAGATAGGAGATCTGGCCCTGATGGGGTCAGGAAATCAAGAGAGTTGTCCCTGCTCCTTGCATGCTGCAGCACTTGGAAAAACAGGCCCTACACCTCACCTGGACAACACAGTACAACTGGCCTTGGATGTGGGGGATGTGGGTGAACCAGCCCCAAGGATACGAGTTTTCGAGAGCCAGCCCTCCCTTTTGTCTGCTTTTTGGTGGTGTTGGCAAGGGATAGATCCCTTCCACTCTCTGATGCCTTCGACACAGGTAGTAGACAAGAGAGTTGGTCCTGATGAAGTCATGAGAGCAGGGGAGCTGGTCCAGCCCCTTACCTGCTGCAGCACTCAGGAGAGCATGCCCTGCACCTTACCTGGGTACAGTACTACTGGCCCTGGATGTGGGGATTGCAGGCCTAGAACCAGGGCTTTGAGTTGGCCCACACCAACATATACCCCCATGGATGAACTGCTGGAGTGCATGAAGAGGCCAGTTCCACAGAATCACAACTACAGTATCTCCATGACACAGGACAACAACAGGATATCTGAGAGAAGTCCCAGTGAGATTCCAGTATTGACAAAGTAGCAGAAGCAAGAGGCCTCATACCAGACCAAGGAATCATTATAAAGAATATTTGCAAGCAAAAAAAAAAAAAAGTGTGGAAAAAGGGGAACATTGTGGGACACACTGAGACTCACTAGAGTTTCCACAATAAGATTTTTTTTTCTACATTGGGAGAAGTTTCAAGGGTGGAGGGTGATTCTGAGCGGAGGTGGGAGATGAGAGGGAACAGGGTGCATGGTGTGAAATTCACAAAATAGAAAAACAATAAAAAGAAAAAAAGACAGGATTCAACTACAGTCAATATCTATATCCCTATTCTAAGGGAATATCCATTCATATTCACACAGCCCTGTTACTGTGGAATTGCAAGCAGCCCTGGGCTGTTTGTAGTTGTTAGAGATACTTCCTCCCTTTACACTATTTGTATCCTGGCTGGGCTTTCCATGCTGTTCTTGGGTGCTTCTTCCCACCCTCTCCTTACCACCTTCTGCTTGGATGAATATGAGGACACCTGATATACAGCCTCCTGCACCAACTTATAGGAGCTTTTTAAAATAATTTTATTTTGTGTGTGCATATTCGTGTGTACTCAGGGGCACACGCTTATTCATGCATGTGGATGCTAGTGGACAGCCTGGAGTGCTACTCCTCGGGCACCATCCATCTTAGTTTTGGAGACATACTTCTTCTCTCACCAGAATGGATTCACGAAGAAGGCTAGGCTGGATGGCTAGAGAACCCCAGGATACCCGGCTAACCGTCCCCAGCACAGAGATGATATGCATGTGCCGCCATGTCTTGTTTTTGCTTAATGTTTGTTCTGGGAAGCAGACTCAGGTCCTTATGCTAATATAGCAAGCACTTCATTGATTGAACTAGCTCTCCAGCCCACATCTCTCTCTCTCTCTCTCTCTCTCTCTCTCTCTCTCTCTCTCTCTCATCAGAAAAAATATAGTTTTGGATTTGCAAGTTTTGCTTTATTGTTTTATTTTGAACCTTTTTTATTAGATATAAATGTCTCTTTGTAATGAACTGGCTTTGATTTCTGCTCCTTTTCACAGAGTATTCCATTTGTTAAATGCTTTAACATTTGTGGCATGGGGATGGGGGTGGGAAATCCTCCTCTCCATAGGAACTGCTTGGTTTAGGTAGACAGAAGATCCTCAGGACAAAATGGCTAGACATGGGAATTGTTGGCTTTTTGATTTTTGGATTTTATGATGCAACAAAAACATTAGAAGTCATTTTTCAGGTTTTTTCATTGTGGCTTTTTTTTTTTTCTCTGAACCCACAGTGACATGCAGTTGTTCATTGTTCCTGATGCCAAGAGGTAGTTAGCTTCAGATATAGCCACTGGTAAAAGTGTGAGAAGTAACTCGACAGTTCTCTGTGATGTGCTGTGTGGATTAATTAAGAGTTTCTATGCGTTTAGGGAATTAAGTGCAATTTTTTGGCTTGCTGGTTTTTGCAATTTACACTGAGTTTATCAGGGTATAGGCCCGTCAGTAATTCAAAGAGCATTGTGTGTTTAGGAATATAAAGCCATACGCACGGACAGCCCTAGAATGCACATGATAGTAATTGTCTTCCTTTCATTCCTACTTTTCCTTTCCAAATTGGACATCCTATTATGTGCTTGGAAAGCCAAGCTGTTGGTCTTAGTGAAAGGGGCAGAACAATGGCACAAGTACTCATAAAGTGCTCAGAATGGTGGAACAAAACCCACCCAGGTTCCAGAGACAGAATCGATTCTAGACTAAAATGCAGCTGCATCTTGCTTCATTTGCCTGAAGGATATGTAACCAGTTTCGTTTTCTCTATGGCTTTTATCAATTTAGGAAGGGACTAGCAGAGGAAAGGGTATGAGCCACAAATGTGACAAGGTTAAAAAGCAAGGGGTCTGCTTTTTAAAAAGCATTGTGTTCAGACAGTTGACGTGCTTGGTTTACCAATCAATCTTGACCCGGCTCAGCTTCAGGTTGGAATAATTTCTGTAAGATTTAGCCTGCACCATGAAATGGGATATGAGAATAACGTATCTGAAGCTAGTCTTCACATTTTGAGAAAATTCATAATTTAAAAATAGAATCCCAAGTGTCTTCACCCAGGAAGATGCTTGATTAGATTTACACAGAAGGTATTAGCTATCCATAGGACAATCAGAAGCAAAGACACTCCCAGTTCTGTAGAGATGGGGAAATGTCCCCAACTATGTATACCAAGGCCAAGAGACCCTTCAGGTAAAAGCCCTTCGTCCTGAGAAGTCACACTTGGCATTCACAGCTCATTTTCTTCCCTCCTATCTATCCTCTTGCTCTGTTCTCAATGCCCAGTGAGTCCTTCTTAGTCACATGAATAGAGTGTCCACTGAAGAACCTGCCATGACAGAATAATGCAATTAATGTATAGCCAACCACTTCCATCTCTGCTCATCCCATGCTTCATCCCAGCACATCTCATAGGTAAAGCTGCCTTTGCCAGACTAGTTCCTGTTCCTGGGTGATATACTAGGAAAGACAGAGAAAGGACCAAATATTAACTAAGAAACCTGTAGCAGGGGTGGGGCAGGCAAGTGAGACAGGGAGTTGCAAAAACCCAAGCTAGCCTATGTAACCAATATTTAAGAAGGAGCGAAAGGTTTGGAGGTAGGGGCTACAGAGATGGCTATGTGGTTAGTAGCATGCACTGCTCTTGCAGGGGACCTTAGTTTGGTCCTAGCACCAACTTCAGGAGGCTCACACTGCCTGCAACTATAGCTTCAGTAGATCCAATGTCCTCTTTTAGCCTGTGCGGACGCTGCATTCACAAGTACACACACACACACACACACACACACACACACACAAACCTAAAAATAAAAAATGAATCTTATTTTAAAGTTATGCAGGTATATGCCCAAGAGCGCTATAGTTGAACCCTATGGTAGATTTATTTCTGGCCTTTTGAAGAAACTCCACACTACTTTTTCAAAGTTGGATACACCAGTTTGCACTCCTACCAGCAGATAACAAATGTTTTCCTTTCCCCACATCCACACCAGCATCTGTCATCATTTGTTTCTGGATCTTAGTCACTCTGACTAGGATAAAGAGTAAATTTCAAAAGAGTAGCTTAATTTGTATATCCCTAATAGCTAAGGATGTCAAACTTCATTTTAATTTTTTTAATTAAGAAGCTATTTTTGGGCTGGAGAGACGCCTCAGACGTTAAGAGCACTGGCTGCTCTTCCAGAGGTCCTGAGTTCAATTCCCAGCAATCACATGGTGGCTCATAGCCATCTATAATGAGATCTGGTGCCCTCTTCTGGCCTGCAGGCATATATGCAAACAGAACACTGTATACATAATAAGTAAATAAAATCTTAAAAAAGAAGAAGAAGCTGTTTTCATAGAGTCTATATTGATTATATTTTTTTTTCTCCACCAATTACTCCCAGATCCTACCCACCTCCCCACCTGCCCAATTGTGTGATAAATTTTTTTCTGAGGAGGTGCAACACACATCTACTCACCACAGCAGACCAAAGTATGGTTACAACTAAAGTCCAACTTGGTAAACCAAGACTTTTATTTGAATTACTTACAGAAATCTGGGTGAAGGGTTACTTACAAGAACAGAAATGACACAAAGACAACTGCATCACCAAAGCCCACCCTAGCATAGGTGACACTTCACAAAGCTTGGAACCAGAAGCACACTGCACAATCTACAGACAGCTCAACAGGTTGGAGAGTGTCATTCAAGGGGTCTCAGTTTTTCTAAACCTCTTCCAGGCAGCTCTGCTGGATTTTGCTTCTTCCAGGCAACTGGTCTGGTCTCAGAGTCTTCTCTGCAGCTTTGTTTGTCTGATAATCTTCTTTGAAGCTCTGTTCTAGTCTCAGAGGATCTCTCAGCTTTTCTTGCTTACTCAGGCAGGGAGGGGCCTAGTGAATCTGATCAGTTTCAGGTCCTTCCTGAAGCTATTTTGAGTAGCTTACCTTCTTGCTTAAGCAGCTTCCCTATTACACAACACTAATTCTATGCTCTCTCTCTCTCTCTCAAAATAAGAAAATAAAACAAAAAACAATAAGACAAAAAATGAAACTAAGTATTGCCTGCACACACACACACAACTAGTCCTGGTCATATTGAACATCTAAAAAAAAAAAAAAAGAAAAGATTTCACCTCTTCTCCATTTGTATTTACTCTTTTGAGAACTCTGTGCTTAGTTCCATGTCCCAGTTTTAAACTGTGTTGCTTTCATGATGTTCCTTTTCTTTTTCTTGATTACTTTGTTTATTTTAGATACTAATTCTCTGTCAGTTGTTTAGCTGGTAAAATTTTTTTCCATTCACTCAAATGATGTCCTTTGCTGTTCAGAAGCATTTTAGTTTCAGGAGGTCCCACTTATTGTTTGTCTAAATGCCTGCAGTACCAGGGTTCTTTTTACAAAGTCCTTTCTTGTATCAGCAAGCTCAAGTATATTCCTACATTTCTCTTCTATCAAATTCATGGTTTCAGGTTTTTTACCAAGGTCCTTGATCCACGTGGAACTGAGTTTTGTTCAGGGTGAGAGATAGATCTAGTTTTATTCTTCTGCGTGCTGCTATCCTATTTGGGAAGCACCTTTTGTTGAAGATGCTGTTCTTTTCTCCAATTGGTACTGCTAGCCTTTTGTCAGTCAAGTAGGGGGGTGCTTTAAATGTAGGAGAGACTGAACATAGTGGTATAAGAAGTTAGTGGAATAGAAAGTATTAAATGGGGAGGGGGTATTTCAGGACAGAGGAGAGAATGTGGGAACAAATAACTAATACCTTTTGAAAAAGTCATATGTAAAATAGGTACTTACATATATATTAAGGTAGAAAGGTAGAAAGACTGTAAGAGCCATAGGTTTGGGATGATTACAAGGAAACTTTTCTGGACAGAGCAGAGCAGCTGTACCTATGATCTCACAGTATTTGTAACAGTGTGCATAAGATCCATGAAAGCTCAAGCCAGACAAAACTCCCAGCATAGAAATGAGCAGTAGGCATGAAGTCCTGGGCGGATGATATATGATAGATGCTAGCACATAAGGCACAATTATTGTTAACACCCGTGGACATACTGAAGCAGTTCCACTCCTGGGATCAAAACAAAAACATTCTCATAACTGGATTTTTAAAGAAACAAAACCTCTTACCACAGAAAACAGATTGATTAAGCCATGAAGAGCAAGCCAGTAAACAGTGCTCCTCCATGGTTTCTGTATCAGCTCCTGCCTCCAGGTTCCTTGCCTTGAGTTCCCGCCCTGAATTTCCTTGGTGACTGGACTGTGATGTGGGACTGTAAGCTGAAATAAACCCTTCTCCCTCGAGATGCATTTGATAATGATATTTCATCACACTAATATAAAAGTAACTAAGACAGAAATTGATACCAGGTCATGGGTCCTGATGTGACGGACCTAACTTTGGGGAGGATTGTAGAAAGATTTTGGAACTTTGGGCTAAAATGCCACAGAGTGTTCACAGCCTATTGAGTTATTATTGTGAAAACTTAGTAGATAGTGCTGAGAGCAGAAGCAAATGATTGTGGAGTTCCAGAGGGAAGCAAAGTCTCTATCAGGGCTATTTGTGTGATATTTTGACTTAAGAACCAGAAAAGTGGGATCCAAGATGGCGGCGGCCCGCACGGACGTATTTTGATCTCTGGGGAAACAGTCACAGGGCGGTGGGTATTGCAGGACGCTGTACAAATGGGTCTGGGGGGCTCCACACCCCTGGGTCTCACCCAACTACCCAGGGACCACTGGGGGTCCCTGGGCAGGATGTTCCCTCCCACTCTCGGACACCCACAGAAGCCGCTGAATCCGGGAATCAGGATTCCCCCCCCCCACCAGGAGAGACATGCCTGGTAAGTTCCAATCTAATACCCAGCGGGCAGATTCAGACCCCACGCAGAGAAAATCTCCAGCCGGCTGGGCACCCCCAGGTATCGCACAGACGATCCGGATATCTGACGAAAGGTTGAGACCCATGGAAGTCCACTCAGCTCAGCTGCAGAATGCCATCAGGCTGCAGATTGCAACCCACTGTGGTATATGAGAGCTTAGTCGACCATGATGTCACTTGCTAGTTTCCAGACCCGGGCCATGGGAACGGCAAGGCTATTGGGGGTGAAGGCAGATTTACCCACCACAGAAGCCAACCCTGGGCAAACTGTGAGGTATTTGCAATGACTGACTATCAGACTTTTTTACTAGTACTGGCCCTTTCAGCGGGGAACCAGAGCTTAATTGTACACAGCTCCACCCCCTGGATTAGTTAGGTCTCCACCTAGCTGGCGGCACTGAATGACTCACCTTACAGGGGTACAGTAAGGCAATTCGACTCCTACACCAAAACGCCCCCTTTGGACCCAAGTCCAGAAGACAGCTAGAAATTTCCAATGGCCAGAGGCCCCAGACCAAAAAAAAAAAAAAACAGAGTGGAATGACTCCAACAAAAGAAAGCAATGCTATTTCACCCAGGCTGGACCACCTCACCACAGCTGAAACACATGAAAATGAGGACAATTCTACATTATGGAAAGTGATAGAGTCCCTTCAATAAGAACTTAAATCTATGAAGGAATTGAAAGAAGCCACAATTGCACATATGAAAGCAATGGAAAACACCATTAGAGAACTTCAAAACAAGGTGGCTCACCTTGAACAAGGGCAATGGAAGACTTCCAGGCAAAGACAAGCAAACTGGAGCAGGAAATGTACAAAACAAATAGAATCACTCAAGACATGAAAATGGAAATGGAAACAATAAAGAAAACACAGTCAGGGTTTAAAATGGAAATGGAGAATCAAGGGAAGAGAACAGGAACTATGGATTTGAGTACCAAAAATAGGATTCAAGAGATGGAAGACAGGATCACAGGCATGGAAGATTCGATGGAAGAAATCAATATAACATCCAAGGAAAATGAGAAAGCTAAAAAATCTCTCGCCCACAATATCCAAGAAATCAAGGACTCAATGAAAAGACAGAACCTAAAAGTTATAGGCATAGAGGAAAGAGAAGACGCCTGACTCCATGGTCCAGGAAATATCTTCAACAAAATCATAGAAGAAAACTTCCCAAACCTAAATAAAGAGATGCCAATAAAAATCCAAGAGGCTTACAGAACACCAAACAGATTAGATCAGAAAAGAAACTCCTTTCGCCACATAATAATTGAAACTCCAAATGTAGAGAACAAAGAAAGGATATTAAAAGCTGTAAGAGAAAAAGGCCAAGTCACATACAATGGCAGACCCATCAGAATTACACCTGACTTCTCCTCAGAAACTTTAAAAGCTAGAAGGGCCTGGACAGATGTCCTACAAGCCCTGAGAGAACATAGGTACCCAGCCAGACTACTATACCCAGCAAAACTCTCTATCAACATAGATGGAAAAAACAAGATATTCCATGACAAAATCAAATTCAAACAATATCTCCCCACAAACCCAGCCCTACAGAAGATACTAGAAGGAAAATTCCAACCCAGAGAAGATAACTACACCCAAGAAAACAGAGGAAATAAAAATCTCCACAGCAACTAAACAAAAAGAAACACAAGACGACCAGCTATACCAAAATAATGGGAAATAACAACCTCTGGTCACTAATATCTATCAACATCAATGGACTCAACTCGCCAATAAAAAGATACAGACTTACAGACTGGATCCTTAAACAAGACCCATCTTTTTGCTGCATACAAGAAACACATCTCACTATTGAAGACAGATACTATCTCAGAGTAAAGGTCTGGGAAAAGGTTTTCCAAGCAAATGGACCCAAGAAACAAGCTGGAGTAGCCACCCTAATATCAAACAAAATAGACTTCCAATTGAAATTAATAAAAAAAAAAAGACAGAGAAGGGCATTACATACTCGTTAAAGGAAATAGTCATCAAGAGGACATCTCAATATTGAACATCTATGCCCCAAATACAAAGGCACTTACATTTATAACAGAAATGCTTCTAAAACTTAAATTGCACATCGATCCAAACACTTTAGTGGTGGGAGACTTCAACACCCCACTCACAGCTATGGAAAGATCATCAAGACAGAAGCCAAACAGAGAAATAATGAGTCTAACAGAGATCGTGAACCAAATGGACCTAACAGATATCTACAGAACGTTTCACCCAAATACAAAAGAATACACCTTCTTCTCAGCACCTCATGGAACCTTCTCCAAAATCGACCATATAGTTGGACACAAAGATAGTCTCAACAGATACAAGAAAATTGAAATAACCCCTTGTGTCTTATCAGACCACCATGAAATAAAACTGGACTTCAATAGCAAAAGAATCAACAGAAAGTCTACACACACATGGAAATTGAACAACTCTTTACTAGAGGACCACTGGGTCAGGGAAGAAATAAAGAAGGAAATCAAAGACTTCTTAAAATCCAACAAAAATGAAGACACAACATAACCAAACCTATAGGACACAATGAAAGCTGTGCTACGAGGAAAGTTCATAGCACTAAATGCCTTCAAAAAGAAAATTGTGACAGCTCATATTAGCAAAATAACAACTAAACTGGGTGAATTGCAAAAAAAAAAAAAAAAAAAAAAAGCAAACACTCCCAAGAGGAGCAGAAGGCTGGAGATAATCAAACTTAGGGCTGAAATCAACAACTTAGAAACAGAAAGAACTGTACAAAGAATCAATGAAACCAAGAGTTGGTTCTTCAAGAAAATCAACAAAATAGACCCTTGGCCAAATTAACTAAAAGGCAGAAGGAAAAAAACCAGATCAACAAAATCAGAAATGAAAAGGGAGAAATAACAACAGACACTGAGGAAATCCAGAAAATATTTGGATCCTACTTTAAAAATCTATACTCCACCAAATTTGAAAACTTAAGTGAAATGGACAATTTTCTTGATAGATTCCACCTACCGAAGCTAAATCAAGATCATATAAACAAATTAAACAGCCCTATAACCCCTAAGAAAATAGAAACAGTCATTAAAAATCTCCCAACCAAAAAAAGCCCAGGGCCAGATGGCTTTAGCACGGAATTCTACCAGACCTTCAAAGAGGAGCTAACACCAATACTCTTCAAACTCTTTCACCAAATATAATCAGAAAGAACATTGCCAAACTCATTCTATGAGGCCACAGTCACCCTGATTCCAAAACCATACAAAGAAAGAGAACTTCAGACCAATCTCCCTCATGAACATAGATGCAAAAATACTTAATAAAATACTAGCAAACCGAATCCAAGAACACATCAAAAGTACCATACACCATGATGAAGTAGGCTTCATCCCAGGAACACAGGGATGGTTCAACATATGAAAGTCTATCAATGTCATTCACCATATAAACAAGATAAAAGAAAAAAACCACATGATCATCTCGCTAGATGCAGAAAAAGCATTTGACAAAAATCCAACAATCCTTCATGCTAAAAGTTCTGGAGAGAACAGGCATACAAGGACCATACCTAGAAATAATAAAGGCAATATACAGCAGGCCAGTGGCCAACATCAAATTAAATGGAGAGAAACTTGAAGCATTTCCTCTAAACTCAGGGACAAGACAAGGATGTCCACTTTCACCATATCTCTTCAATATAGTACTTGAAGTTCTTGCTAGAGCAATAAGACAACTAAAGGAGATCAAGGGGATAAACATTGGAAACGAAGAAGTCAAATTATCCCTATTTGCAGATGATATGATAGTATACATAAGCAACCCCAAAAATTCCACCAGAGAACTCTTACAGCTGATAAACACCTTCAGCAAAGTGGCTGGATACAAAATTAATTCCAAAAAATCAGAA
>CAJQZJ010001896.1:16701877-16717205 GCA_907164525.1 Lophiomys imhausi
ATATATATATATATATATATATATATATATATATATATATATGAAAGTTAAGTTATGGGCTAACATGCCCCCCATAAGAACCATGGACAACAAAAACTCCAATACCAGGCAGGGGAAACAACCTTTCAAATGATTATTAAGGGCAATAAAAGTGACTCCCAAAACAATATAGATTATAGATGTAGCCATTGGTTGCCTCTCAGGGGTTGAGAGTGGGCCCCTATCACTGAAAACCCTTCACACTTAGGACACAGGACTTGGATGATACAAGGTGGGTCTAATCTTAAAGACTTTCTCTGTGGTCTAGCTTCCGTGGTTCCATAAAATATTATACAAACTGCCAAGGGAGGGAAGTAATTAACAGTCCTACTCAGTTGTAACACCTATGAACCATAACAATTACTAACATGGCAAGTTATGCATAAAGGTGCAGTAAGTGGTACATATCAGTGGCATCTAACAGTGTCTAATTGCACTAAAAGCTCACTCAGTAGGTGGGAAATCATCCCAGGTACAGGAAATCTAGCCAGCCTCCTGGGACTAGTGAGGTCATGACTTAGAATAGAATCTACTACTGCCACTTTGCTAAACCAGCATAATTCCTTCCTGTATTCTAAATTTTACCCTTACACCCACAGTTAAGTGTAGCTACCACCCCTCACCAAAGAATCCTGTCTTTACACCAAATGGAAACCATCATAGAAAACACAACTGGACACAATGCAGAGATCAACAAATCCGGGGAAGCCCAGCCCAAAGTTATACATCCACATTACAGCTCCTGCATCTATGGCTCAGGGAACTTCACAGAATATAAGGTTAAAAGATCACAAGAGTTACAATGGCAGGAATTTTGATGTGAAACAGTGTCTCCTAGAAATGACTGCATAAACAAGATGAAAGCAGTGAAAATATTAATGGACATGTTGATATGGAAGAGGATTTTTTTTCTCTAGACAAAGACTTACTGGCAACTAATGATTGTAGGGAAAGCAAGTTAGACCCTCTCAGAAATGAGCCCCTTTATTGATTGCCCAATGCAAAGTGGTCATTCTTGAAACCATATGTATGCCAACAACAAAAATGGATTCAGCAGGTTATACACTTATATGTATGTATTTGTGCAGACACATACATAACACACATGTATGTATATAACAATAATCAAGAAAAAGAGGCTAACAAATAGAGAATAATTGGGCACAAAGGGATTCAAGGGAGGGTAGCTGGTAAAGTCTGGAGGGAGGGAAGGTAGAGGGAAAGTTAATGTAGTTCTATTTCAATTAAAAACATGTTTTAAAAATATGAGGTCTTGTGGATAAACAAAAAAAAGAAAGGTTGTAGTTTAATAGTGATGTATTTGTATGTTATGTTGACAAGGTATCAATTGTCCCAATTAGGTTTTTTTGGTTTGGTTTGGTTTTCGTTTGTTTTTGTCAACTTGACACAAGCTAGAGTCTTTTTAAAAGAGGGAAACAAAGTTGAGAAAATTCCCTTACCAGATTATCCCATGGCAAGCCTGTGGGGCACTTTCTTGGTTAATGAATTATGTGGATTGGCTTAGCTCATGGGGGTTGGGGTGCCAATCCTGGGAAGTCCTAGACAGTATGAGAAAGCAGGCTGAGCATGTCATGAAGAGAAACCTGGAAGCAGGGTTTCTCCATGGCCTCTGCATCAGTCCCTGCCTTGAGTTCCTGCCCTGACTTTTCTGAGAGGTAGATTATTGCCTAGAAGTGTAAGCTGGAATAAACCTTTTCTTCTCAAGATGCTTTCAGTCATGGGTTTTATACAGCAATAGAAAAGTACTTAAGACATGAATTTACAAGAGAAATGAGCATTAACAGTGATGTAGCTCAGCAGTATTCAATTAGAAGCCTTACCAGGGAAGTGTCAGTCAACCTGTACTCATAGACTTTCAGTGGCAGGAACTTACCATAGAGAGGAGCAAGAACACAGACACTGCATCCAAACTACAGGGCCCAGGATTACTGACTGTGGCACTTTGGATATGTTACCTAGTATCACTTGCCTTGAGTTCTGTACCTACCAATTAATAGAATGCTATCATAAAGATCAAATGTATACATATTTATACACATACATACCCACATAATGATATTTACATATGACACATAATTAGATACATAAATGCACACATATTTATTCATAAAGAATAATCACAAAAGCAAAGTGTTCATAAAGGGAGTCTACCATGGAAAGGACTGTCCCAATCAGTGTAGTCAGTTAGCATATGCCCTCCGGCACCTCCAACTTCTCCCCTGCACATTCCCAGAGGTACATTTGAGCAATCCATAATACCAAAATCCCAAGTCCAAAATGTGCTAAAATACAAAACGTTTTCAGCACTGACTGAAGTCACACATGAGAAATTGCATACCTGACCTCATGTCACAGTTAAAAACACAGGCACACTAAGACAGGATGAAGTTAAAATCAGTTATGTTAATGAAATGTCTGAAATGTACATGAATTTCATGTTAAAGAATGGGGCCCTTGTCCTAGGTATTTCATTATGTAAGTATTCCATAATCTGGCAAAGATATGAAAGCCATCAGGTCTTGAGCATTTAGAATAGACAACTCAAACTGTGAATCCCTTGGAACAGTGCTTACTTAGCATGTAATACATGATACATAAGTATTTGCTATTATGGTAACTGGGTCCAGGTTGTTACACATGAAAGATCTTCAGATTCAATACATTTAAGTCTCTTTTCCCATTTGCTCATATCAGTTCTCAGTCACGTGAAGTCATGCCAGCCATCCTCCGCCTTCCCTCTGGGCACACTCCACATGTTTAAAGGGGATTTTTATATCTTTGCTTTTCTTCCTCATGCCCGGGAGGAGAGCTTCTTCAAATGCCATTCTTTCTGCCTAGAACATCTTTCCTTCTCGTTATAACTCAGATTTTATCTCCTTCGGGGTGCCATCCCTGATTTCTTGACAAAGTAGTCATTCATATTATCTGTGTTTAAGGATAAAGATAAAAGAGCATTGTACAGGTCCTCACAGCCATTTGCACATGTTACTATTTTAGCATGTGTATTGGCTAGTTTTATATCTTTTCAGAATCATCTGAAAAGAGGAAACTTCAATTGAGAAAATGTCTCCATAAAATCCATCTGTAAATGGAGTATTACTCAGCTGTAAAAAAAATGACATCATGAAATTTGCCAGAAAATGGATGGAACTTAAAAAAAAAAAAACTGAGTGAGGCAACACAGTTCCAGAAAGACAAACATAGTATGTACTCACTGATAAGTGGATATGAGCTGTAAAGTAAAAGACAGATATGCTATGATCCACAAACCCAAGGAGGCTAAGCAACAGGAAGGCTTCAGGGGAGATGCAAGGATCTGCCTGGGAAGGGGAAATAGAATACATTTTATGGGTGGGCTGGAAGTCGGTGGGGTTGGGAACAGGAGGGATCACGTGGTGGGGAGGGAGAAAATACTTAGAAAAACAAGTAGAGTTGAGGAGCATTTCGGGAGCAAGGTGCAAAACTAATGCAATGGAAACTCCATGAAATCTGTGAGAGTGACCTAGGAAAGACTCATAATAATGGGAGAATTGGCGCCTGAACCAGCCATCTTCTGTAACCAGGCAAGGACTCAAATGGAGGGATTAACCAACCCAGCCACAAAACTTTCAATCTACAGTTTGTTCTGCCTGCAGAGTGTTCTGGGAGTCCTGCAGAGGTGGGAGAGGAAGGATCGGAGGAACCAGAGGGGTCAGGGACACCAGGAGAACATGGCCCACAGAATCAACTGACTGGGACTCATGAAGGCTCACAGAGACCAGGGATCCTGTAGCAGTCTAACCTAGGTCCTCTGCATATGTGTTATGGCTGAGTGGCTTGGTATTCTTGTTAGATTCCTAACAGTAGGAGGGGGTGTGGGAGGTGGGAGCTGTCTGGTTCATTTACCTGCTTGTCAGACCCTATGTCTCCTACTGAGTTGCCTCATCCAGAATTTATGTGATGGAATGTGCCTGGCCCAATGCTGTGTTTGGTTGATGTCCCTGAGAGGCCTACTCTTTTCTGAGGGGAGGCTGGTGGGGATAGATCTAGGGGAAAGGGGAAGTGAAGATGAGAGACTAGGGGAGGCTAGGAAAGGGAAACATCGGTCAGGATGTAAAATATGAGAGAGTAAAAAAAAAAATCCAGCTGTCATATATTGTCTTAATTAGTGATTGATAGGGGAGGATGACAAGACCATTGTGGGTGGTCCCATCCCTGGGCTGATGATTCTGGGTTCTATAAGAAAGTAACTTGAGCAAGCTATGAGGAACAAGCCAGTAAGTGGCACTCCTCCATAACCTCTGCGTCAGCTCCTGCCTACAATGACCAGCAGTAATGAGGAGGCATAAGCCAAATAAACCCTTTCCTCACCAAGTTGTTTTGGTCATGGTGTTTCATCCCAGCAATACAAACCCTAACTTGGACGGAAATTGGTACCAGGAGTTGGGTATTGATGTGGCAGACGTGACTCTATTTTGGGAAGGACTGAGGAAGGACTTTGGAACTTTGGAAAAGCCTTTAAGTGTTCAAACATTGGTGAGCTGTTCTGTGGGAGCAGGAAGTTAATACTGAGAGCAAGGCAGATGATGGAAGCCTGACTTGTGAAGTTTCAGAGGGAAGTTTGAGTCTCTTTACAACTGTATCAGGGCTGTTTGTTATTTTGTGTGAAGAATCTGTGGTTCTGATTATCTGGGGATGAAGAATCAGCTGTGATTAACAATAGACCAGAACCACTAGTGTAAAACCTTTGTTTTGCTAGGACAATTGATGCTGGTTCTGGAGCTGAGAAATTAGTGGTGATTAAGAAGAGACTAGCCCTGTTGAGGTCAAATCTTCTGGGAAGTGCTTCCTCAGAGTCAACAAACAGAAGCTGTGTTTCAGAGGCAGCCAAGATTGTACCTCATGCTGGCAGCTGGACTTGGTAGTATTGAAGTCACCTAGGTGGTGCTAGTCTTAAAGGTGTAAGGGGCAGTGGGGAGCAGCTGAGGCTTGGCAGTATGGGAGGCCAGGAGAGGCCATTGGTGAAGGTACAACCTCAGTACCGTTGAAATCCCAGGATTAAAGGGGTCATGCAAATAAGCTGAGGCTTGGCATCATGAAGAAAGCCCAGGAGAGGATATTGGTGAAAGTACAGCACAGCTGTAGCATAAGATTCCACCATTTTGGAGATGCCAGTACCATGGGATGACTACCAAGTGAAACTGCAATTTAATTATCACTTGCATTTATTAATAAGTATAAACTGTAAGATTAGGCTGGCAGAGCAGCTGGCAGCTTGACAGAGCAGCAGGCAGCCTGGCAGGATATCAGCCAACGGACCTGGACCACCTCAACCAGCAGCCTGATTTTTCCAAGGAAAAGAGCCCTGGACCAAGGGTGGCCTACACACCTGTAACATAAACTCTGTTAAGTAATATAAATTGTTATATTAGGCCTGTAGAATTACTGACAGCTTGGCAGGAGATTCACCGGAGTTCGACAGGAATCCAGGAGTCTGACAGTCCTGAATTGCTTGGACTGACAGCTTATAAGCCTCCGCATATTTAATAATTAAATACACTAAGACCTTTTAAGGTTTTAACACTTAACCTTAGCTGGGCAGACTCTCAAATAGCTCTAAATTAATCCAGATCACCTAATCCCAAACTGCCATGTGCCTGTGAATACCTTCCAGCATTCTCAAATACGTTTATCTGCTTCCATGTCTCCTGGTGGAATGAACTAGTCCTCTGTGTAAAACACAGGGTTCCTGTTCTAATCTCAGGAAGTCCCACCTTCCTATACTCTTTCTGCCCAACTAATTGGCCATCAGCAACTTTTATTTTATTTATTTATTTATTTATTTTTTTTTTGGTTTTTCGAGACAAGGTTTCTCTGTGTAGCCCTGGCTGTCCTGGACTCATTTTATAGACCAGGCTGGCCTCGAACTCACAAAGATCCGCCTGCCTCTGCCTCCCAAGTGCTGGGATTAAAGGCGTGCGCCACCACCGCCCGGCTATTTTTTTTTTTTGTTTATTTATTATGTACACAGTATTTGCTCTACATATATGCCCGGGCAGATCTCAATGTAGATGGCTGTGAGCCACCATGTGGTTGCTGGAAATTGAACTCAGGACCTTGGGAAGAACAGCCAGTGCTCTTAACCTCTGAGCCACCACTCCAGCATCAGCAACTTTTATTAACCAATCAAGAGAATGCCTCAGAAGGGGTGGCAACCTGATCTCAGCATTGAAATCAGCCTATCAGACTTTCCCCAACAACCAAGAACAGCAGCACCCATTATGGGAAGCCAGCTGGAGCCTAGAAGACAATCTGTGTGCTGCAGAAGGCAAAGCCAGAGAAGTGACCCACACTCTTTGGAATAACACAGAAGATTGTGAGTAGATCCCAGACAACAGACATTGAGTTATTAACACTTCTGGAATATGTCTTTGCCTTGTTCAGATTGTGGCTGTGCCCTGGTTCTTCCCTCTGGAAGAAAGTATTTACTTTAATTTTGATTTCACAAGAGCCCACAGTGAAGAGAGTTTGAAAATTTAAAAAGACTCTGGAATTTTACAAAGACTTTGGATTTTAAATGAGACTGATTTTTTTTTTTGTTTGGTTTGGGTTTTTGTTTTGTTTTGTTTGTTTGTTTTGTTTTGTTTTTTGTTTTGCGAGATGGGGTTTCACTGTGTAGCCTTAGCTGACCTGGAACTAGCTCTGTAGACCAGGATGGCCTAGAACTCACAGAGATCCACCTGCCTTTGCCTCCCAAATACTGGAATTAAAGGTGTGTGCCACCACTGCCCAGCAAAGAGACTGCATTTTTAAGTGTTTGGAATTTTTAAAACTGTGGGACTTCTAAAATCTGGAATGTTTATATTGTAATGTTTCTGCTAGGCAGAGTGGGTCTAGGCACAGTGCTAGACCCACCCAACCTCACCACTCCTTAAAACCCCTTTAGAGGGTCTCCTCAGCCTACCTAAGCAGCACCTTCTTCAAAACTTTTGATGACTTCCTGTTTGGAGAGTCTCTTGGACTCCCTCACCGACATCTCAAAATGATGTATCTCATGCCTGGTACTAGGGTTTTTTGTTAGATAGACTATGGCTCTAAGGATAATGACTACTTTTTGTGATATTTACTAGCCATTTTTATTTAAAATTTAATTAAAAGCTCATTTTAAATTGGGTAAGTTGTTTCCTTGACTGTTTTTTTGAGTATTCTATATGTTCTGGATATACATTTTTATATAATATGCAATATGTATATATTTGCATATTATGGATATTAATTCTCTGTCAAATATATAGCTGGCAAAGATTCCCTCTCACTCTGTAGCTTCTCTCCACTTTATTGTTTCCTTAGCTGTAGAGAAATTTTTTAGTTTTAGGAAGTCCCATTTGTCAATTGTTGGCCTTAATTACTGGACAAATGGAGTCTTATTTTAAAAGTCTTTCCCACATCATGTAGAGCCCTGTAGGTTTTCTTATAGCACTTTCAGCATTTCAGGTTATACATTGAGATCTTCAGGCCATTTGGAATCAGTTTCATGCTAGTTGATGGACATGTGTCTTTCTTCATTCTCGTACATGTGGACATCCAGTACTCCCAGCACTATTTGTTAAAGATGATCTCTCTTTTCCAGTGCAGCATCTTTGTCAAATAGCAAGTGACTGTCATTACATGCACTCATCTTGGGGGGGGGGTCTTTTCTTTTGTTCCATTGGTCTACATGTCTGGTTTTGTGCCTGTACCATGCTATTTTTATTACTATGGCTCTGTAATCTGGAATGGTAATCCCACTAGTATTTTTTTCTTCACAGAATTGCATTTCTCTATTCAAGGTCTTTTATGGTTCTATATAAATTTTATGATGTTGTTTTCAATTTCTATGAAAAATGCCGTGGTTTTTTGGTTGAGATTTTGTTGACTCTCTAAACAGCTTTGGTAGAATGGTCATTTTCACAATATTAATTCTACCAACTCACAAGCATGGGAAGGTGTTTCCATTTCCTAGTGTCTACCTCAATATCATTCTTCAGATATTTAAATTATTCCTGTATAGGTCAGTGGGCTGCTTCTTTTCCCCTTCTCTAAACATCTTGTGCTCTTTGATGAAGTTTGTGATTCTTCTTTTTCAATTTTGTATCTTAGGTTTCATCTAGGTAATTCTAATAGAGGAGCACTTTGGTAGGACTTGTGGGTCTGAGGTACATACTGTCTTGATCTTTTATGCATCTTAGTGTTTTGGGAACGAGACATAGGTATGCAGACTTCTTTTGTTGGTTCTGTGTTTTATGTAGACATGGCAGGTTTGGACAGAGCATAGGGTGTGCAGACTAGGCTAAGCCAGGGTGTTGGATATGGTGCTGGTGGGATGAAGTCAGGTGGACACAGGACTGGTTGGCATGCAAGATTTACATCCTGGCCCAAGCCTGAATATTGAAGATGTGAGCAGAACTCACTTGTCTAAGGCCTGGGCACTGGATGTGCAGGACCTGGGCTACATCTGGATATTTAGTAGGGTACATGGAGGGTGTCACCGATGTCAACAACACAAGGTATATGGGACCAGGCTGAGCATGGAGATTTAGAGTGGGAGAGAGGAAGTCAGGTGGTCATAGTGGGGCCTAGGCTATCACGCAGGATATAGGTCCTGGCCCAAGCCTGGGATCGGGGACAGCACAAATGGGGCTCACTGGGACAGTAGGTTGAATCCGGTGATCTCACCTGCCTGGACCTAAGCATAAGATGTTTGAGTTGCAGCTGGGCTAGGAGGCTGGGTGTGGCATGGAAAGGAATGAGGTCAGGTGATCACAGGGAGCTCTATGCTGGCCTCTATAGAGAATCTTAAAAAGTTGTTCTCATAATTCAGAGTAAAGTGGTGGTTACCAGTGGCTGGGGAGGGTAAAGATCAGGGAAGGACAGGAAACGGTTCTCACTGGATAGGTAACAAGTTATGTTTCTATAAGAAATTGAGAAGTTCTGCTGTGTTATTACACAATATAATAAATATAGATAAGGATTGTATATTGTACACATTAGGAGAGAAAATTTTGTGAGTTATTATTTTGTCATAACTGTTTGAGGAGATAGATATCTTTAACCTGATTGCAGAAAGTATACACATATCAAACAAAAATTTGATACTCTGATAATGCATATTATTTTATACATTAATTAAAATTAAATTTAAAATAGGAAACAGAAAGGGTAAAAAGAGAGAGGGTAATAGGCTATGGGTGGATATACTCTAAGTATATTCTAATTATATGTTTACAATAATGAACTTACATAGCTGTATAATAAAAAAAGGAAAATTTTAAAATTTAAAAATAATCTTGTTAATGGGATAAAACAAAGAAGTGGGAGAGGGTGCTTGATTTGTATAATAAGGAAATAAGGTAGGACATTAAGATGGGGTCACTATGGAAGAACAAGTTGGAGTAGGATGCAGTGCTGGGGCTTTGGGGGAGCACAAATATAGTTTAAGTAGAAATCGTGTCAGAGCATAGCAAGGTCTGAAGTAGAGAAAAGTCATCCACAGAGGTTTTGTAGAGAAGAATTGCTTTGCACCAAAAAAAAAAAAAAAAAAGATCTCTCCTATTTGCTGTTCTCTTGTGTAAGGATTTAAGTGTCTTTTGATATTGACATCTGTCAAACTGTATCTCATTAAATAAATGTGATAGTGCCTGTAGCTCCAAGTGTGTGAAATCCTAGTTATCTATCAATGATTCTATGTAGGGCGGCTGGTTGGTGCAAAAATCCATCTCCTGTAGGGAAGTGTAAGTGACTTGTCACTAGAGGTCATCATATAGGTGAATAATCCAACGTTAGTAAAATTCAAGGTGACCCATGGGTTCTTTAAGTTTCATGAGTGTGAAAACACATGTTGTTTCTGCTAGCTTCCTCATCCTCAGTCACACTCTATACCCAGACATTGGCTCAAAGAGCAAATTAATAATTGGAAGTAAGACCAGAGGGATACTATTCCTTGTCTGATGGGGTGATCTGCTTGTATTCAATTGTTAATTGCTTGCCCACACCTTCATTCCTGGGAGTTAGCAATGATGTATCCAAAAATGGTGTTTGTGACTCCTACCTCCCCAAAACTTCCTGATAGGAGAATAAATTGCTGACTCTGTGCTGAGCAGAGGGAGGTGGGCAGAGCAAGAGAGAACGTGGCGGGGGGGGGGGGGGGGCAAGAGAAAAAGTGAGGGAAGGAGAAGGCGGAGAGGAGAGAGGAGGGATTCAAGAGGAGATCCTAACAGCAAGTATGGGAAACTTTGGGTGGAGGTCGGATAATTGATAGAAGGGTGGTAGACTAGATTTTATGTTCAGCTCAGTGTTTAGCCTTAAATAAATCATAGTTTTTGGGGAAGTTATTATTTAAGGAATAACTGAGTCTTATTAAAACTATGGATGGATATTAATAGAATATTCATCATATAATAGAATATTCATCAACACTTGTCTTTTTTTTTCTATAAACCACTTGTGGAATGCTCTTTGGAATATAATGTTAATATGAAGTACCAGAATTCTTCTATAGACTACAGGCTACTGGGTTACTGACTACTGCCACAAAAATCCCAAGGGCATCTTTCATGGTGTAGCTCCATTGGAACCTCTGCCTGTGGTTGGGAAAGCCTGCCTCTAAAAGAATATGTAGCAACCTCTGGGTTCTCACAAATGCAAAAAGATCAGCTATTCCCATTAAATTCTAGGCACATATTCATATCTTCAAGTAGTGTCCTGACTGTACAGAGAAAAGGAAGTTGACATCGTCTAGTTGTTAAAAGAAACAATTATGAATACACCCCTCCCCAGAGGAATTGTAATTGCATTTAATGACAACTTCAAGCAAAAATGAGACATGCAGGGAAGGAGGATTATAAAAGACAATGCAGGGATGGCCTATTTCTTAGAGGTTACTAATTTCTCCTCTTGATGCCCAAATCCAGTCATCTTGAAGGTCTCTGACCTTATTGCCCTTTAGAGGTTAAAAACTTTTCATGTTTACTAGAGAACACTAGCCTAAATACTGTCACTAATAAATTGTGTCCTTTGGGTAATCTTTTATAATTTATCAGAATTGGCCTTAGCTTGTCAATAGAAAGTTCATTTTAAGTTAATTTATTAATTCTTTTTACAATTTCATATATCAGTACTGTATTTATATCATTTCCACCCCTCCATCTCCCATTTCAAGTCCTTTCATGCCCCCCACTCCCTCTCAAGTTCATGCCCTCTTCCTGAATTATTATTGTTACATGTATATACATACATATATATATGATGCTGTTAGAATTATACTGGTACTAGTTTGCATAGGTATGGCCCCCATAGATTCATGAGTTTGAATGCTTGGCCATAGGGAGTGTGGCCCTGTTGGAGTAAGTGCGACCTTGTTGGAGGAAATATACATGCTCAAGCTTCCAGCCCCACCCAGTGTGGAATCCAGTCCCCTTCTGCTGCCTACAGATAGATCAAGATATAGAATTCTCTTGGCTCCTCCAGTACCATGTCTGTCTACAAGCTGCCATGCTTCCAGCTATGACGATAATGAACTGAACTTCCAAAACTGCAAGCCAGCCCCAATTAAATGTTGTCCTTTATAAGAGTTGCCTTGGTCATGGTGACTCTTCACAGAAATAAAATCCTAAGACCATGCACATGTGAGTTCAGGTGACTGTGGAGTCCAGAAGAGGGGTTTGGGTCCCCTAGAGTTGAAGTTAAGAACAGCTCTGCCTGACATAGGTGCTAAAAACCAAACTTGTGTCCTCAGCATGAACAGTATATGCTCTCAACTGCTGAGCCAGCTCTCCAACCCCTAATTTATTATTTGACTATTCAAACTTTTTCAATTTTCTAGAAAATAATTGATTCTGCTTTATCATTAAATTTGATTGTAAAATGCATTATTGCACGTGATGGTGGCACATGCCTTTAATCCCAGCACTTGGCAGGTGAATCTGAGTACCAGTTCAGCCTAATCTGCAGAGTAAGTTTCAGGAAGGCCAAGGCTACACAACACTGTCTTGAAAAACAAGCAAACAAAACATTTATGATCTTCTCTGAATATGAGATTAAATGGTCATATTGATTAATTTTATGTCAATTTGACACAAACTAGAGTGTTTTGGGAAGAGGAACTCTCAACTGAAAACATGCCTCTATAAGATTGGCCAATAGACAAGTCTGTCAAGTATTTTGTTGATTAATGATTGATGGGGGGTGGAAGCTAGTCCTCTGTGGGTGGTGCCAACCCTGGGCTGGTGGGCCTGAATTGTATAAAAAAACAGACTTGAGCAAGCCATGAAGAATAGGTCAGTAAAGATCATTCTGCCTTGGCCTCTGCTTCAGTTTGTGCCTCCAGGTTCCTCCTTTGAGTTCCTGCCTCAGCTTCTCTCAAAAGACTATGACCCAGGATGTGAATGCCAAATAAGCCCTTTCCTCCCTAAGTTACTTTTGACCAAGGTGTTTATAACAGCAATAGAAACCCTAAGACAATGACCATCAACTATGTCATAGTGATTATCTTAGACAGAAAATTACAGGCTACTTTACTTTCTTCTCTTGGGTAACAGCAAGAAATCTAACAAAAAACCAAAATATTTTATTTTAAAATATTTCTTTAATAAGGAGTAAGAAGAGACCTACTTGTGTCCCAAGATTTTCAGAGAAAGTTAACATTTTTCTGGCACTTCTCATATATGTTCTAGATTGTTTATGAAAATTCAATACTAAGAAAGGGGAGAGTTACAAAGAAACTGTGTGGAGACACACAAACAGTTGTTATCTCAGAGTTTGTAAATCCTGGAGGTGTCTTAAGTTAGTCTGTATAATTATTTGAATAACTAAGGTAAAAATCCATGTACTAAAAACAAATACTAGATAGTTATAGTCTCAGAGTTAAATTTTATTTTTTTTTATTATTGTTATTTATTTAATTTTTTTAGGTTTTTCGAGGCAGGGTTTCTCTGTGTATCCTTGACTATCCTGGACTCACTTTGTAGACCAGGCTGGCCTTGAACTCACAGAGATCTGCCTGCCTTTGCCTCCCGAGTGCTGGGATTAAAGGTGTGCACCACCATGCCCAGCAATTACAGACAGCTGTGAACTGCCATGTGGGTGCTGGGATTTGAACCCGGGTCCTTTGGAAGAGCAGCCAGTGCTCTTAACCACTGAGCCATCTCTCCAGCCCCAAATTTTAAGTTATTTAGGAATTAAAAGAATGTTCTAGGTCTAAGAAGATGTTTTAAAGTTGGTAATGTAAGTTAGGATGGAAACTGAAATAGGAATAGAACTTTAAACTCATTGAGATAGATAGATAGTAGAATATTATTAGTTGCCAAATACATATGAACTGAACATTGGGAATGTATGCTATACCTTATAATTTTCATAATTCTAGCTCAATTGTTCTTATTGTTTTGTATTGTATTTATTGTTATAAGAAAAAAAGCCTTTTATTGGACTAAAAGAGGGAGATGTTGGGGGAGAAAGATACACCTTAAATTAAAAACAAACAAAAAAAAGAGGATAGAAAGGAGAAGGGGAAGAGGGCAGGAGGGTGGGACCAGGAGGGGAGGAGGGAAAGGGCTGTGATTGAGATCTAACTTGAAGAAATAAATAAATGTTGAGGAAAAAACAAACAAACAAAATACTGAAATTTTAAAGTATTTTATTAAATCAACTTCTACCCCATAACAGTGTAAGACTGTCCCACAGTGTTGAGATAAAAAAGAGAGGTTGCCCTGTTTCCTCTGCATGTTGGTTAGACTAAATTAAAACAGATAATACTAGTAGTGTTTCAGGAGGCATTGTCTTGGGAAATTGAGGGAAGGCTGAGAGTGGGTGATGTGTGAACAAATATTAAAAATCTTTCCTCTTCTTGGTTGTACTGATTGTATATGTAATGGCTCTGCACCTCTGACCAGCTTTGACAGGGAAGTGGTGTTCTGGTTGGGTTCAGTGACATTTGCCTCAAAGCTAAGAAACAGCAGGTAAAATGTCACTCTCTAACTAACCACAGTCTGTCACAAGGCAATGTACCACAGCCATCTGAGGTATTGTTTGGTAGTTAAGTGATTCGCCAGGGCAAATGCTGGGTTTTATTGATCTAAGGATAGGATATACCAGATAACAGTGGAATTTTGAGCAAGAGTGAGGAATTACACAACATACACAGAACACAAAGAGAATCAAGGAGGTTGTCTCAGTGTGATCAAGGGAGATGCATTGACAGCATCATGTTGCTAATGGCCTGTGGCTGTTAATAAGCAATCCTCCCTAAAACAATCAGAATGCATAGATACATAAATGTAACCTACTAATATCTCTTTACTAAAAGAGTTTTTAGCTAAATAGCATTTTGCTTCTAAGTAGTCAAAAGATTCCATTTAAGGTTCATAATTAAAAAATATTTCATAAACCTAATGATCATGAGAAATGCCTATACTAATAATGCAGTCTATTTCCATTCCATTTGGATGTATGCAGAAGGGAAACCTGGAAAATTTTTTCTGGCATTTGTGTGAATGGCTCTCCTGGAGTTTAGTCTCAGATAAAGTGAAAGGAGAGTAACCATTGAGAGACGTGTGTAAGCACTGCCCTCTAACACAGGTTCCAGCAGTCAGCAAATGTCATGGAGCTTTTTGTTGCCAGCAAACCAGCACACAACACCATATACACCCCAGTCTCACAGATCCAGTGATCCAGGAAGGATTTGCAAACCAAGAGAAAAGGAAGAAAAGATGGTCCCTAGAGAGATTTGATATATGTTATAAAGGCAAAACTCAAACTGAAATGAACATAATTTTTTTTTGTTTGTTTGTTTTTTGAGACAAAGCTTCTCTGTGTAACAGTCCCAGCTGTCCTGGAATTCTCTTTGTAGACCAGGGTGGCCTCAAACTCACAGAGATCTTCCTGCTCTGCCTCCCGAGTGCTGGGATTGAAGGAGTTCACCACCACATGTGGCTTGAACACAAATGTTTAATCAAACTCATGGTAGTGCATAAACATAATAATGAGATATGCCAAGATGGAGGGAAAACCAAACCTTGATTCCTGGATGTAAGAAATTAAACCATCCCAAACACTTTAGGATCACTGGTTTACGTGTCCATGGCTGAGAGAAGAAATGCTAAGGAAGAAGTGAAGACACATTTAGGATCTGAATAACTGAACTGATCAATATTTCTTTTTTTGGGGGGGGACTTAATTACTTCTTTACTTTATTTATTTTTTTTTTTTTGGTTTTTCGAGACAGGGTTTCTCTGTGTAGCCCTGGCTGTCCTGG
>CAJQZJ010001896.1:16718172-16735786 GCA_907164525.1 Lophiomys imhausi
GGAGGTTCTTCGATGCTTATCTTCTACTTGGAGTAGAATAGGGGGTGCTGTCAGGCGCTGATATGTCTCGATATCAATGATCAATATTTCTAATCTACTACTACACGAGTGTGTGTGTTCTCACATACACACACACACATGAGAGAGAGAGGTAGAACATCATTTTATTTTTAAATAGAAATATGTACATTTAGTATTATTTTTTCCATCTTAAAAAAAAAAGTTTTGTTTTGGTTTGGTTTTTGGTTTTTCAAGACAGTGTTCTCTGTGTAGCCATGGCTGTCCTGGACTCACTTTGTAGACCAGGCTGACCTTGAACTCACAGAGATCCACCTGACTCTGCCTCCCAAGTGCTGGGATTAAAGATCTGTGCCACTACACCCAGCTATCAGAAACAAGGAAATCATGCAATTTTCGACCAAATTGATGAATCTAGAAAAGCTTATCCTAAGTGAGCTAACTCTGACCCAGAAAGATATATATGTTATGTACTCTCTTATAAGTGAATATTAATCATATAGCATAGGATAACCATACTATAACCTACAGACCTAAACAGTCAGGAACCTAGCATAACTATCCTATGAAAAACTCCACCCAGCAGCAAATCATGGACCCTATTGCTTGTCAGTGAAACACCCTACCCTAGCTGGGCTGCCATATCAATCCCCAGTAAAAGAGAAAGCTCTTAGCCCTCATGTGACTGATGAACTGTGGGGGTTTGATATGTGGGGGCTCCCCTCATCCGAGGAGAAAATGGAGATGGGGAAGAGGGAGGGAGGGAGAAGACTTTAATCAAGATGTAACTTGAAAAAATAAATTAATTAAAAAAGAAAGAAAAAAGTATTTTTAATTGAAATAGAACTAAAGCCCTTTATCCCTCTCTTTCTTCCTGCCAACCCCACGCCAGCTAACCTCCCTTAAACATCTCCCATGTCCCACACCACTCTCAAGGTGATAGCCTCTTTTCCTTTGATTAGTAGTGTTACATATATGTGTGCGTATGTACAAATATATATAAATACAACCTGCTGAGTCCATATTTGTAAGTGATACGTATATAGTTCCAAGGATGACCACTGTACATTAGACAGACAATAAGGGGATTCAGCCATGTGAGAGGATAATCTCCTTCTCCCAGCAGTCATCAGCGGCCTATAGTTCTGTGTAGGAATAGGACCCTGTGAAATTTTCCCTGCTCCATGTTATCATGCCCGTTGATACTGCCAGTGTTCTCATCTTGTTTATGTAGCCAGTTCTGGGTGAGACTGCCTCATACCATACATACTTCCTGGTATTGTGGTTCTTAAGGGCTTTCCATCACCTTTCCTGTGATGTTCCTTGGGCCATAGATGCAGAAGCTATGATGAACATGATTCGATTGGAGCCAGGCTGCTCCCCAGGATCTGTGGGTCTCCAGTTGTGGTTTTCTGTGGTAGTCTCCATTTGCTGTAAAGCCTAGTGTCTTTGATGAGGGGTGGCAGCTGCATTCACCTGTGGGTTTTAAGGGTAAGATTTAGAATGTAGTAAGGAATTATGGTGGTCTAGCAAAATGCCAGTAGTGGTAGATTCTTTTTTAAGGTCCATGACCTCACTAGCCCTGGGAAGCTGGCTAAATTTCAAGTACTGGAGATGATTTCCCTCCTCTTGAGTGGGACTTTAGTTCTTCAGGGTAGTCCAAGTGACAAAACAGTGTAGAATGAAGATGTAGCCCTTGGTTGTAGCCCCCATTCTTACACATAGAACTAACTATAGGCAACTAATGCTTGATGGAAGAAAAGGAATTAGCCTGTCACATGGATGAGTGCCCATATTGTCTGTCTGATGCAGAGTGGTCATCCCTCAAACTATACACTTCACTTACAAATATGGACTCAGCAGGTTGTGTGTGTGTGTGTGTGTGTGTGTGTGTGTGTATTTGTGCATACATACAAATGTGTAACACTAAAAACTGTTACCACAGACATATCACGACCACGTATTGCACCTTGCATGCTGGTAATTGCTGTTCATAGGTGTTCCAGCTGGATAGGACTGTTAAATAAAGAACTCCCTCCCTTGGCAGCTGGCATAGTATTTTCTGGAACCATAGAAGCTAGACCACACAGGGGAAGGCTTTCAGATCAGACCCAGTTTATGTCATCCAAGTCCTATGTCTCAAGTGTGCAATGTCCTCTGGACAACTAAGGAAACAGTCAATCAAATGAAGAAGAAACCTACAGAATTGGAAATCTTGCCAGATCTGAGAGCTATTTGTGGTTGTTAATTTGACTATACCTGTAATTAACTAACATTACCATCCCCCCTAAATGGAGGGATACATCTGTGAGATAGTTTTGCTTAGTTTAAAGTGGGAAGATCCACTAGTAATCTGGATCTTTAGGGTGGGAAGACAAATCTTTTTACTTTTATGAGGTCCCAGGTTTCAAGTTTTGGCCTTAGTTCGTTGGCTAATGTAGTCTATTCAAAAGTCCTTTCCTATACCTACCTTATATCCCGTGGGGTACTGCCTATATTTTCTTCTATAAGTTTTAATGTTTCAGGTTTCAAATTGAGGTTTTTGATCCAATTGGATCTAATTTTTGTGCAGGGTAATACATATGGGTCTAATTTCATTCTTCTGTGTGTGGATATGCAGTTTTCCCAGCACCATTTGTTGAAGATGCTGGGTTGTTTCTTTCTTTCTTTCTTTTTTCTCCAGTGTATGGTTTTTCCCTCTTTCTTAAATATCTAATGGCTAAACCTACACATTCCCCTTTTAGGATATTCTATTTTACTCTACTAATCTGCATGTCTTTTTTGAATTCAGTATCATACATTTTATTACTATAGCACTATAATATATCTTGAACCTATGGAACAGAAATCCCTCTAGTATTCTTCTTTGCTCAAGAATGTTTTGGCTGTCCAAGGTCTCTTCTGGTTCATATAAATTTTAGGGGTTTTAGCCGGGCGTTGGTGGCGCACGCCCTTAATCCCAGCACTTGGGAGGCAGAGGTAGGTGGATCTCTGTGAGTTCGAGGCCAGCCTGGTCTACAAAGTGAGTCTAGGACAGCCAGAGCTGTTATACAGAGAAACCCTGTCTCGAAAAAAACAAAAAAAAATTTAGGGGTTTTTTCTATTTCTGTGAAGAACATTATGGGTATTTTGATTGTAATTACACAGAATCTGAATGTCTTTGGTAGAAAGGTCATATTCACAATATTAATTCTACCAATCCATGAACAAGTATGTCTTTCCATTTTCTAGTATCTTTCTTTTTTTTTTTTTTTTTTTTTTTTTTTGGTTTTTCGAGACAGGGTTTCTCTGTGTATCCTTGGCTGTCCTGGACTCACTTTGTAGACCAGGCTGGCCTCGAACTCACAAAGATCCGCCTGCCTCTGCCTCCCAAGTGCTAGGATTAAAGGCGTGCGCCACCACCGCCCGGCCTAGTATCTTTCTTAATCTCTTTCTTCAGAGATGTGAAGTTTTCATTGTAGAGGTTCTTCTCTTCCTTGACTAGGCTTATCCCAAGATATTTTATTCTTGTCTCTGATGCTATTGTAAATGAGAAATATACCCATGATCTCTGTCTCAGTGTGTTTGTTGTTAGGTATAGAACGGCTTCTAGGCTTTTAAGGCTTTTTAAGTTGATTTTATGCCCTGCCACTTTGCTAAAATTGTTGATTGCTTCTAGAAGTTCCCTGATGGAATTTTTGGAATCTCTTATATATAATATCATTATCTTCAAATAGATATAATGACTTCTTTTCCTATTCATATACCTTTAATTACTTCTCTCGTCCTAATTGCTCCAGCTAGTGCTTCTAGCACTATATTGAAAAGGAGTGAAGATAGTAGGCATCCTTGTGTCATTACTGATATTAATTGGATTGCTGTATGTTTGTCATATATAGCCTTCATTAAGTAATAAACAGGCCCTTAGTCATGGGTCTGTTTGGGTTGTTGACTTGGTTTGACTTTGGTAATTTGGATAAATCAAGAAATTCATTCACTTCTTTCAGATTTTCCAGCTTAATGGAGTATGAGAGGTTTGTGTTTTCTTTTGGTTTTGTGGTTTGGTTTGGTTTGGTTTGATTTGGTTTGGTTTGGTTTTCGAGACAGAGTTTCTCTGTGTAACAGTACAGGCTGTCCTGGAACTCAATTTGTAGACAGGCTAGCCTCAAACTCACAGAGATCTGCCTGCCTTTGTCTCCTGAGTGCTGAGTTTAAAGGCATACACTACCATGCCTGGCTGAATATGAGTTTTTTTAAGTATTCTCTCATGATATTCTGTATTTCTTTTTTGTCTGTTGTAATGTTTCCTTGATCACTTGTGATCCTTTCAATTTGGACCATTATTTTGATTAGTGGAGTCAAGAGTCTGTTGGTCTTGCTTATCTTTTCAAAAGACCAGCTCTTAGACTTGCTGATTCTTTGTATTATTTTCTTTGTTCTACTTAATTAATTTTTACTATGATTTTTATTTTTTCTTGCCATGCACTAGGTCTAGGTTTATCTTGTTCTTTTTGGTGTTTCAAATTCTTTTTTAATATTTATTTATTACTGCAGGTTACATCTCCATCACAGTGTCTCTTTCCACACCTCCCGCCCTCCCACCCTCTACCCCCTATCCCTTCCATCCCACTCCTCTGGAGTGGAGTGTCCCTACATAACAGTCCTCCACGCCATCAGCAGTCATAAGAGGGCCAAGAGCCTCCTCATACACTGGGGGCCTACAAGGCAGCACCACTAGAACAAAGTGTCTCATTGATAGGAAAAAAAGTTTATGTTCATGCTCCCTTTGGTGCATTGGTTATAGTATAGTTATCCTGTACTATATGACTAAGATCCAACTATAAGTGAATAGATGCCATGTAAATCCTTCTGAGTCTGGGTTAGCTCACTCAGGATGAGCTTCTCTAGTTCCATCCATTTGGCTGCAAATTGCATGATTTCATTGTTTCTGGTAGCTGAGTAGTATTCCATTGTGTAGATGTACCACAATTTTATAATCCATTCTTCGGTTGAGGAACATCTGGGTTGTTTCCAGTTTCTAGCTATTACATATAAGGCTGCTATAACATAGATGAGGAAACTTCCTTGTGATTCTGTGAGGAGTCATTTGGATATATACCCAGAAGTGGTATGGCTGGGTCTCGAGGCAGAGCTATTTCAAGTTTTCTAAGATATCGCCAGACTGACCTCCATAGTGGTTGTACAAGCCTGCACTCCCACCAGCAATGGAGGGTGAGTTTCACACCCTCGCCAGCATTTGCTGTCTTTTGAGCTTTTGATCTTAGCCATTCTGACAGGTGTGAGATGGAATCTCAGAGTCATCTTGAGTTGCATTTCTCTGATGATTAAGGATGCTGAGCATTTCTTCAAGTGTCTCTCAGCCATTAGGGATTCCTCCTTCATGAGTTCTCTGTTTAGCCCTGTTCCCCATTTTTTGATTGGATTATTAGGTTTCTTGGCATGTAATTTCTTGAGTTCTTTGTAAATTTTGGATATTAGCCCTCTGTCAGATGTGGGGTTGGTGAAGATTTTTTCCCAATCTGTAGGCTGCCGTTTTGTTCGAATGACAGTGTCTTTTGCCTTACAGAAGCTTTTCAGTTTCATGAGGTCCCATTTATTGATTGTTGATCTCAGGTCCTGAGCTGTTGGTGTTCTGTTCAGGAAGTTGTCACCTGTGATGATGAGTTGGAGGGTTTTCCCCACTTACTCTTCTAATAGATTTAGTTTCTCAGGCCTTATATTTAGGTCTTTGATCCACTTGGACTTAAGTTTTGTACAAGGTGATAAGTATGGGTCTAATTTCATTCTTTTACATGTCGACATCCAGTTGGACAAACACCATTTGTTGAAGATGCTGTCCTTTTTCTATTGTACAATTTTGGCTTCTTTGTCAAAAATTAAGTGACCATAGGTGTATGGGTTCATTTCTGGGTCTTTAATTCGATTTCATTGATCCACTGGTCTGTTTCTATACCAGTACCATGCTGTTTTTATTACTATTGCTCTGTAGTACAGCTTGAAATCAGGGATGGTTATACCTCCAGATGTTTTTTTTTTTATATTGTACAGGATTGATTCTGGGTTTTTTGTTATTCCATATAAGGTTGAGAATTGTTTCTTCCAGATCTATAAAGAATTGTAGTGGTATTTTGATAGGAATTGCATTGAATATGTATATTTCTTTTGGCAAGATGGCCATTTTTATTATGTTGGTCCTACCTATCCATGATCATGGGAGATCTTTCCATCTTCTGATGACCTCTTCAATTTCTTTCTTCAAGGACTTGAAGTTCTTGTCATACAGGTCTTTCCCTTGCTTGGTTAGAGTTACCCCCAGGTAATTTATATTGTTTGTGACTATTGTTAAGAGTGTTGTTTCCCTAATTTCTTTCTCAGCCCTTTTATTTGTTGTATAAAGAAGTGTTTCTGATTTTTTTTATTAATTTTGTATCCAGCCATCTTGCTGAAGGTGTTCATCAGCTGTAAGAGTTCTCTGGTGGAATTTTTGGGGTCGCTTATGTATACCATCATATCATCTGCAAATAGGGATAATTTGACTTCTTCATTTCCAATTTGTATCCCCTTGATCTCTTTTAGATGTCTTATTGCTCTAGCAAGAACTTCAAGTACTATGTTGAAGAGATATGGTAAAAGTGGACATCCTTGTCTTGTCCCTGAGTTTAGAGGAAATGCTTCAAATTTCTCTCCATTTAATTTGATGTTGGCTACTGGTTTGCTGAATATTTCCTTTATTATTTCTAGGTATGGTCCTTGTATGCCTGTTCTCTCCAGGACTTTTAGCATGAAGGGGTTTTAGATTTTGTCAAATGCTTTTTCCATCTAGTGAGATGATCATGTGGTTTTTTTCTTTCAACTTGTTTATATGGTGAATTACGTTGATGGATTTTCATATGTTGAACCATCCCTGCATTCCTGGGATGAAGCCTACTTCATCATGGTGTATAATATTTTTGATGTGTTCTTGGATTCAGTTTGCCAGTATTTTATTAAGTATTTTTGCATCTATTTTCATGAGGGAGATTGGTCTGAAGTTCTCTTTGTTGGGTCTTTGTGTGGTTTAGGAATCAGGGTGACTGTGACCTCAAAGAATGAGTTTGGCAGTGTTCCTTCTGATTCTATTTTGTTGAAGAGTTTGAAGAGTATTGGTATTAGCTCTTCTTTGAAGGTCTGGTAGAATTGTGTGCTTAAACCATCTGGCCCTGGGCTTTTTTTGGTTGGGAGATTTTTTAATGACTGTTTCTATTTCCTTAGGGGCTATAGGGCTGTTTAATCTGTTAACCTAATCTTGATTTAACTTTGGAAGGTGGAATCTATCAAGAAAATTGTCCATTTCCCTTAAGTTTTCAAATTTGGTGGAGTATAGATTTTTTTAAGTAGGACCTGAAGTTTCTCTGGATTTTCTCGATGTCTGTTGTTATTTCTTCCTTTTCATTGCTGATTTTGTTGATTTGGGCTTTTTCCCTCTGCCTTTTAGTTAATTTGGCTAAGGATTTGTCTATTTTGTTTATTTTCTCAAAGAACCACCTCTTGGTTTAATTGATTCTTTGTATTGTTCTTTTTGTTTCTAAGTTGTTGATTTCAGCCCTAAGTTTGATGATTTCCTGCCTTCTGCTCCTCTTGGGAGTGTTTGCTGGGAATCCAGATCAGCTGTAATTCACTAATAGAAGCTGTCACAATTTTCTTTTTGAAGGCACTTAGTGCTATGAACTTTCCTCGTAGCACAGCTTTCATTGTGTCCCATAGGTTGGGGTATGTTTTGCCTTCATTTTCGTTGGATTTTAAGAAGTCTTTGATTTCCTTCTTTATTTCTTCCCTGACCCAGTAGTCATCCAGTAAAGAGTTGTTCAGTTTCCATGAGTGTGTAGGCTTTCTGTTATTTCTGTTGTTGTTAAAGTCCAGCTTTATTCCATGGTGGTCTGATAAGATACAAGGGGTTATTTGAATTTTCTTGTATCTGTCGAGGCTTGCTTTGTGTCCAACTATATGGTCGATTTTGGAGAAGGTTCAGTGCAGTGCTGAGAAGAAGGTGTATTCTTTTGTGTTTGGGTGAAATGTTCTGTAGATATCTGTTAGGTCCATTTGGTTCATGACCTCTGTTAGACTCATTATTTCTCTGTTTGGTTTCTGTTTTGATGACCTGTCCATCGTTGTGAGTGTTCAAGTTAATGTGTAGGGATTGATGTGTGATTTAAGCTTTAGAAGAGTTTCTTTCACAAATTTAGGTGCCCTTGTATTTGGGGAATAGATATTCAATATTGAGATGTCCTCTTGATGAATATTTCCTTTAATGAGTCTGTAATGCCCTTCTCTGTCTTTTTTTATTAACTTCAGTTGAAAGTCTATTTTATTTGATATTAAGATGGCTACTCCAGCTTTCTTCCTGGGTCCATTTGCTTGGAAAACCTTTTCCCAGCCCTTTTTACTCTGAGGTAGCATCTATCTTTGTTAGTGAGATATGTTTCTTATATGCAGCAAAATGATGGGTCTTGTTTTCAGATCCATTCTGTAAGCCTGTGTCTTTTTATTGGGAAGTTGAGTCCATTGGTGTTGATGGATATTAATGACCAAAGGTTGTTATTTCCTATTATTTTGGTGTAGGTGATGGTTGTGTGTTTCTTTTGGTTTAGCTGCAGTGGAGTTTTTTGTTTCCTCTGTTTTCTTGAGTGTAGCTATCTTCTCTGGGTTGGAATTTTGCTTCTTGGATCTTCTGTAGGACTGGATTTGTGGGTAGATACTGCTTAAATTTGATTTTGTCATGGAATATCTTGTTTTCTCCATCTATGTTGATTGAAAGTTTTGCTGGGTATAGTAGTCTGGCTGGGCACCTATGTTCTCCCAGGGCTTGTAGGACATCTGCCCAGGCCCTTCTGGCTTTTAAAGTTTCTGAGGAGAAGTCAGGTGTAATTCTGATGGCTCTGCCATTATATGTTACTTGACCTTTTTCTCTTACAGCTTTTAATATTCTTTCCTTGTACTGTACATTTGGAGTTTCAATTATTATGTAGCTAGAGGAGTTTCTTTTCTGATCTAATCTGTTTGGTATTCTGTATGCCTCTTGGAGTTTTATTCGCATCTCTCTCTCTTTAGGTTTGGGAAGTTTTCTTCTGTGATTTTGTTGAAGATGTTTCCCAGACCTTGGAGTCAGAAGTCTTCTCCTTCCTCTATGCCTATAATTTTTAGGTTCCATCTTTTCATGGAGTCCTTGATTTCTTGAATGTTATGGATGAGAACTTTTTTAGATTTCTCATTTTCTTTGGTTGTTGTACTGATTTCTTCCATTGAATCTTCCACACTTGAGATTCTGTCTTCCATCTCTTGTATCCTATTTTTGATACTCATGTCTGTAGTTCCTGTTCTCTTCCCTTGATTTTCCACCTCCTGGATTATTTCTTCATGTGTTTTCTTTATTGCTTCCACTTCCAATTTCAAGTCTTGAACAATTTTATTTGTTTTCAATGTTTCCTGCTCCAATTTGCTTGTTGCCTTGGCTTGGAGATCTCTCCATTGCTTTCGCTTGTAAAATTGTGGAATCTTTGAATTCCTTCAGAGATTTAAATTCTTCTTGAAAGGACTCTGTCACTTCTCAGAATATAGATTTGTCATCGTTTTCATGGGTTTCAGCAGTGGTGGAGTGGTCAGGGCTTGCTGTCCTAGCATAGCTGCATTTTGCTGGAGTCATATTTCCCTGACTTTTGTTGGATCTGTTCTTTGCTGACCTTTAGCCATCTGGTTTTTCTTAGCTGTTTGTTCCTGGTGCCTTCTGGGCTTGGAGCCAAGAAGGGCGCTTTGGTGTATAAGTCATATAGCTTGGTGATCTGTAGCTCTCCACAGGCTGGATGGGGCCTTGTGTGGAGGTTTGTTCTCAGTGTGTCTCCCAGAGCTCACCCCTTCCTGTTGGTCAGCGGTTGTGGTGGGATGTGTTCCTGTAGGTCCCTGAAATCCAACTGGTCTTCATATCAATGACGTTGCAGGTTGGCAGGCCGCAGACTATTGGCTGGGGCTGTAGCTCCCCAGCAGCTTTCATGTTGGACCATGTTCGTGGTTCTCCCAAGCTGCTCTCAGGGGGTTCTCAGGATCAATGTGCATCTAATAGGCAGAAGCACTGTGATGTAGTACAGCCCACATCTCCTAGGCAATGAGCAATGGCCCAGGATTGTTTCACTGCTCCCAAGTCAGAGCTCTCTGGGTTGTAGCCTGGGTATTCAGCGTGTAGTGGCTCTGCTGGCATGCTCCTGGGTGTCCAAGCACAGATGATGTGGACTCTGCAGGTCCTAAGTTTGGAGGTTGAATACGCCAGCTAGAGACCTTAAAGGATCCTACAGGGAGGGAGTACAGTTTCCTGGTAGGAGGCGCTCAGTGTTCATGTCTGGTGACTCCAATCCTTCAGTGTCTATATTTCCAGTACTGAGTTCTTTGTTGTCCCTGCTGGGCAGGCCTAGGTGGGTTTGCACCTGTCTAGATGGTCCCCAGGACACCCCTGTGCCTCTCGGCCCTAAGCACTAAGCTCTTGTAGTCTGAGTCACTCAGGTAGTAAACACAGGCCAAGAACTTGCTACTCCAGGGGTGGAACTGTAAGTGCTGAAGATCTAGTTTCCTGCCAGAGGAGCCAGCACTAGCAAAGGGGTCTGATATTAACCCCACAACCTGTCCAGGGCTTGGACCCAGTAGAGTTCCAAGCAGCCTTCCAACCCAGACACCTGCCTTTCAGCCCTCTCTGCTCTCACTGCTCCTGCATCTGTGCTGGTCCCAGTTTGGGTGCTGGAGCTTTCCTGTGGATACTGGCAATTGGGGCCACTGTCCTCCAAGTCCCAGGACACTGCACCAGTGCCAGCAGCATAGCCTGCTGCTGGAAGTGTATCCCACTGCTCTCTCTAGCTGCAGTGTTCTTCCCAGTGACTGCAAATCCAATAGAGGAGCCTGTATATCTAACATATGCAAGCCCAAATATGTTTGCTTCTCCCAGACCGCAGCTCTGCTGTGGTCCTGCTGCCGTCTAGCAGCTCAGAATGTGCTGTGGCCTGCAGCCACAATGGTGTCAGATGCTTACATGGAATATGGGAGGCCAGGAGGCTGGTGAGTAATCCTGTCTGGGGTTCGGAGCTGCTCACTGGGTATTTGAGTGGCTCGTACTCTGGTCCTTCTCCTGGTGATGATTCTCCTGTTTCTCAGAGTCAGTGGTTTCTGCAGTTTCTGCTGGTCTATTTTTCTGAGTGTCTGAGAGAGGAAAGTCTTGCCCAGGGACTTTTGTTAGTCCCTGGGTAGCTGGGTGAAACCCAGCAGGTTCACGCCACTCAGATTTTTGCTCAGTGTCTTATAACTCTGTGGTGTTATAGCTGTTCCCCCACACACCACTCCACCCCCCATTCAAAAATGCATCTGTGCAGGCTGCCACCATCTTGGCTCCCCCTCCACCCCCACCAAGTGTTTCAAATTCTTGAGATACATCATTACCTTATTTATTTGTGATCTGATTTTTTTTTAATTTAGGTACTTAGGGCTATAAACTTCCCTCTTAGAACTACTTTTAATATGTCCCAGAGGCTTCTTTGTCTTGTGTTTTCATTTTTATTTAGTTCTAGAAATATTTTTATTTCTTCTTTGACTTATTCATCATACAGTAATGAGTTATCTAATCTCCATTAGTTTATACACTTGCTAGAGTTTTGCATGTTGTCAGTTTTAAGTTTTATTGCATAATATTCAAATAGGACATGTGGTATTATTTCAACTTTTTTATATATTAAGTTTGCTTTGTTTCCCAACATGTGATCTATTTTGGATCAGCTTCCATGTGCTGCTGAGTTGAATGTATATTCTTTGGAGTTTAGATGGAATATTCTGTAGATATCTGTTAGGTTCATTTAATGTAAGATGTCATTTAATTCTAAAGTTTCTCCATTTATTTATATTTTTGTCCAAATGACCTGTCTATTGAATAAAGTAAGGTATTGAAATCTCCTACTATTATTGAGTTTGTGTTAAAAATTCATTAGTATGCTTTTTATGAAATTGGGTGGACCAGAATTTGTTACATATATATTTAGTGTTCTGATATTTTCCTAGTTAACTGATCTCTTCTTAGAATGGAATTCCTTGTCTCTTCTGATTAGTTTTAGTTTGAAGTCTATTTTTTCAGATATTAGGATGTCTGCTTGCTTCTTAATCCCATTTTCTTGGAATACTTTTTTTTTTCATCCTTTCACCTCAGGTAGTGCCTATCTTAAAAGCTAATATGAGTTTCTTATAGACAACAGATATGTGGATAGTATTTCTTAATCCATTCAACTAACCTATGTCTTTTGATTGAAGATTGAGGTCACTAATATTTAGAGTTATTATTGTAATGTGTGTATATGTTGCAGTCATTTTGATTTTTTTTTTTTTTGCTGGTTTCTGTTCGTGGTTGTGGTTTGTTTTTCATTAAATCATAGCTTTGTTTGTTTTCTTTGTAGAGTTGCTTAAACTCTCTTCAGTTTGACATATTGGTTATATTTGTTTAGCTTTTTGTTTTTGTTTTTGTTTTTGTTTTTGTTTTTCAAGACAGTGTTTCTCTGTGCAGTCTTGGTTGTCCTGAACTTCTTTTATAGACCAGGCTGACCTCGAACACACACACAGTGATCTACCTGCCTCTGCCTCCAGAGTACTGGGATTAAAGGTGCATGCCACCACACCTAGAAGAACCTGTTTAGCATTTTTGTTTTGTTGTTTTTGGGGTTTTTTTTTTTTTTGATGTATATGAACTTTTTAGACTGTTTGGATTATGAAAAGTTTTTCTTTCTTCTTCAACTATGGCAGATAGTTTTTGCTGGGTGCAGTAGGCTAGGTTTGCACAGTTTTGCTGAGTAGCGTAGTTAAGTTTTGTAGTTGTGGACTTTCAGAACTTCAGAGTTCATTGTTCCAGGCTCTTCTGGCTTTCAGAGAAATTAGCTGTTATGCTAATGAGTTTTCTTTTATATGTGGCTTGTGCTTTTTCTCCTGCAGCTTTTGTATATTTAGTGTTTTGTCTATGATATGCCCTGAGGTGTTTCTTTTTTCTTTTCTTTCTTTTTTTTTTTTTTTGTCTTCTTTATACATCTTGTATCTGTATGAGTATTCCTTTCCTTAGTTTGAGAAAGTTTTGTTCTGTGATCTTGTTAAAGATCTGGTCTATGCCATTGACCTGGTATTCAGCTCCCTCTTTTTTTTGTCTATAATTTGAAGATTTGGCCTTTAATTGTATCCCACATTCTAGTATGTTCCTATTCTTTGTTTTTTATTTTATTTTGTCTAACCCTCTACTTTATCATTGTATCATGATATTCTCTCTTCTGCTTGAATCAATCTACATGTAAGACTTTCCCTAAGTTTTCTAATTGGTATATTGGGTTTTTCTAGTCCATCTTGATTTCAGCTTGGGTTCTCTTCGGTGTTGCTATCTCTTCACTGAATTCAGTATTCAAATACTACCCAATCTTCATTATTTTATTCAGGTAAAATAGAAAACTTTCATACTTGTAATACTTTTAATAAGTACTTCTGTGGTCTACAATGACACTGATGTGCTTTTTTTATTTCATTTGAAGAGAATGATAGTCCTGTGTTATTTGACATGTGGTAGATACCCAACAACCTTGCCATGTGTCCTCAGCAGACACACCAGTGGGATGTCCTTTGCACAGATACTCAATAAAGTGGTTAAAGTGTGTAGTGTCAGAAACTATCTGTGAAGACTTCAGGAAATTGTCCCCTTGGCCAGACATCAGAGCCTCCAGATTAGTATCTTAGTGAACTGACGAGACTTGGGAATCAGTGACATGCAGGAGAAAGAAGTCACTGACTGACTTTCTAAAGTTGCATTTCTAAGGTGATGGAGGAGCCATTTGCAATAGGAAGTACAGGTGTTCCTGGGTCATCGTTTTCAACATCAGTCACTAAGATGAGCAGGGAAGCTTTTGTGAGTTAATAGGCCATATGGGATGCTTGGCTCTGCTTTTAAATTTTCTTTCCTCTTCTTCAGCTGACAAGTTATTGGCTGTGACTTCTTGCTACTGTCAATGTGCTTACTTCTAAAAAGTATCTTTCTCCCTTTACTTTCTAATTCTCAGCATCTAGGAAACAGGAGAGGTGGGTTGTTAGAAATAGATGTAAACCAAAAGTCTATGGGGACCATGCACTGGTACAGAAAATGTTGCTTATTATAAAGAACAGGGCTTTGTGATTGCAGTATCTACTATATATTTAAATGGGTTAGGCTTTTCAAGTCATGGCACTCAGCTAACTATGGAGATTCTTGTTGCTATCCACACTATCACTTAGAAACTAAAATAGATGTTCTAGACATCTAGTTACTCTGAATTATAGAGGAATTTTAATCCAGCAATATGGCTGCTCTGGCAAGGTATCACATCCAAAGACCTTCTAGGTCTGTGTGATCCAGCTGGAATGCATTCATGCCACACACCTTTAATTCCTCTGGCTGGAATACAGTACACATCTTTCATTCTAAACAATAGAGGTAAGGTTAGTTTGTAGAAGGAAGCAGCCATGTTTGAAAGTGACATCTAAGTGGGGGGCAGACAAAGTGATGAAGCAGAGAAAGATTTGACAGAATGAGTCAGAGATAGGATATGCCCAACTCTTATAAGAATAGCACAGGAAAGAGAGGACTTAAGAGAATAAGAGAGAGAAAGTAGGGTGGTGTGTGTGTGTGTGTGTGTGTGTGTGTGTGTGTGTGTGTGTGTGTGTAAGTTTTCCTGGGACAGTTTTACAAAGACAGGTTGCAGAGAGAACAAGCTACACACGAGTGAAGATAAAATGAGTGAGAGAATGAGAAGGAGCCTGAAGATTAGAACATATTGCCAAAGTTAGTATGAAACCAAGTAGAGCAATTCAATCAGAAGCCAAGAGAAGCTGGATTGAATCAGTCAGCTTTGAAGATTGGATTGTATGGAGGCTAGAAACTTCCAGGCCTAGGCTTAGGAATAGTTAGAAAAGAGAAAGAAACACTCTAGGCTCAGCCCAAGCCATATATTCTCACAACTTGGGTACAGCTGACATGACACTCTCAGACCTGAGAAGTGAGGAGATTGATTCCAACACAAAGACTCCATTTTTATCACCTGAAAATTCCATGTCCAAGGATTACACTTGAATTGTCCCAGATCACTAAGATACAAATTCAGACAAATTATTATATTCTAAATACCATTATGAATCCACAGAGTTAAAAGTTAATGCTCCCGTCATTCCCAGTAAAATAGAACATCACTTGAAAAGGCCATACCAATGAAGGCAACAGTCCTCTATCTCTGGAAAGACTCCAAGCACAGAAGATAAGCTAAGGTGGTTTCTGCCCAGTACCTATCACCCTATCTTTCCTGGTTACATATCCTCATGCACTTTGGAAGAATTCATCTCCCCTATACATACCAAGTGAATGGTCCTGGATGACTGGTGGAGCTTGACTTAACGAAAAGAAACATAACACTCATCTACTCACAGTGCAAGGATTTATGACATCATCCCAGCTTTGGTTTCCTGAAGCAGCTCACCAGACTATGATTAATTATCATAGACAGTTCTAACAAGATCATTGCTGCAGGGTATGTAAACACATACCCTGTAGGTGCCTACCTCTTCCTTGAATATATCCTTTTTTTTTTTTTTTTACATTGACTAAAGTCCTTTTTTGTGGCTGACATCCACAGAGACTTTATTAGTGAAATGATTATTGTAGAATTAAATGCTGAAAGGTGAGATGGGAGCAGCAAAGACATTAAGTTCAACACCATTCTTCTTAGGATGTCATAACCTGTGTATTGAGAGTTTTGAGCTATCTATTTCTTCACAAAACAGTTCATTATGCAAACATAAATTTATGCCTATTGATAAAAGTCAATGAATTAATTCATTCTTTTGTGGATTTTAGTGTTGTATCTAATAAATCTTTGCCTACCCATTAGGTCAAAAGATTTTCTCTTTTATTTTCTTCTATAGTGTTTAAAGCATTGAGTTATAATGACTGGAGACAGAGACACATTCCCTATTTGCATATACAAATCTAACTATACTATCAACATTCAGTAAAAAGTGACTTACCGTTCTTGCATTCCATTTGTGCCTTTGTCAAAATTCTGTTGTCTATGTGTTTGTGGATTTTGGTCTTGGCTCTCTAGTCTGTTCTTTTAAACACTATATCCATCTTTGCACCAGTACCATATTATTTTGATTACTATGGTTTTACAATAAAAATAACATAGAAGGAGTGAGCATGTGGTGCATAAAGTTGTAGGGCATCATATTTCGTCCGTGATCGCTTTGGTGTGAATGTTTTAGCTTGTCACAGCAAAAACAGTTATTAGCAACCCTAAAATATAATTTTCCATACAGTCCTTATCTAAACATTGCTAATTTCTCTTAAACATCTATGGCTATTTTAAAAGAGTGATAGGTCTCTTAATGGTATCACCAGCTCCCCTTTAATGATGTGTTCATGATCTTATTTCTAGCAACTTATCCTTCTAAGTATTAAAAGCTTTCACCAGAATTGCTTGCTATACTCTGAGATTATTTGAGTCAGGCCTGTATTTGTGCGTTGTTCTCCTTCCATTGTCCTAATCTTACTTGGTTTTGCTCACACTCCCTTTATCACTCTTGTTCATCTTAATTAGAATCTTTGAGAGATCGGTCTTTTTCATTGGTCCTTGCCAGGAAGCAGGGTTTGGTTATATCCCCCCTTCTGTCTACTCATGCTATTTTATTACTTTCAACTTCTGTTTTATTTTATACCTCTTCTTGATGTTTTGGGGTTTATTTTGTTGCTCTTTTTAAAAAATTGTTAAGTACATCCGTGGATCATTTTTGGTCTATTTGGCAGTAAGGCACTCACAGCTATAAATTCTTCTTCAAGCTAACATTTCTTCGGTTTCACTCCTTAAAAAGTGGTCATTTATCTTTTGATTTCCTCTTTAATCCAAAATTTAGTAACAACCACCTTTTCATGTTCAAGTAGGTAGGATTTGTGTCGTTTTAAAATCATTTATGTTTAATTTTATTTGATTATTTATTGAAAATTTTTGGATTACAATTGTGAACTTATATCACTTCCTTAAGGTCACTTTTATGGATATTCTTAGACCTTTACAAAGGATGTATTTTTTCTCTTATTCAATGGATATAAGATTCTTTAAGTACAAATCAGATCACATTGGTTGAATATGGGATTTTTTTTAGTCCTTTATATTTTTATCTCTCTGCTGAATAAGCTAATTAAAATATCAACAAGGCATGATTATAATAGCGATTTCATAAAGTCCTTGGCTTTGTAATGGCTTCTGCTGTGTGGCGCACAAAGGCTGAGTCTGTTCTGTTGCTTTAATAAGTGTCAGTTTTGTGGTTATGCTGTGACTGTCTGCATCCTGTTGAGTGTTTTTCACCCCTCCTCTTCATTTTCTATCTTGAGGTCTTTGTTCTGTTCATCTGTGGTTGGTTTTAAAACTTAATTGTTCCTTTGAGAGAGAGAGGTATTATAGTTTTTTAACATTTGCCTATTTTTATGGATCTGAACATAGGATTCTTGGGTCATTGATCTTTGCTATGATTCCATCAGATTTTTTTT
>CAJQZJ010001896.1:16745786-16763386 GCA_907164525.1 Lophiomys imhausi
TCCCCATCTCTTTTGATTAATGTTGGTTGAAAGTCCAATTTGTTGCACACTAGAATTGCTACTCCAGCTTTTTTCTTGGATCCATTTGCTTGGTATATCTTTTTCCAGCCCTTTACTTGGAGATAATGTCATCTTTTTTGCTGAGGTGTGTTTCTTGTAAGCAGCAGAATGTGGGATTCTGTTTTCGCATCTATTCTGCTAGCCTGTGCCTTTTTATTGGGGAATTGAGTCCATTGATGTTGAGAGATATTAATGACCAGTGATTGTTACCTCCTGCCATCTTGATGTTGGTGGAAATAGTGTGTGAATGAGCTTCTTTTCTTTTGGTTTTTCTGCAGGCATGCTATTTGCTTCCTGTGCTTTCTTGTGTGTAGTTAACCTCTTTGGGTTGAAGTTTTCCTTCCAACATCTTCTGTAGAGCTGGATTTGTGTATAGATATTGTTTGGATTTAGCTTTGTCATGGAATATCTTGTTTTCTCCATCTATGTTGATTGACAATTTTGCAGGGAATAGTAGTCTGGCCTGGCATTTGTGGTTTTTTAGGGTCTGCAAGATGTCTGTTGTTATTTCTCCCTTTTCATTTCTGATTCTGTTGATTTGGGTTTTTTCCCTCTGCCTTTTAGTTAATTTGGCTAAGGGTCTATTTTGTTGATTTTCTTGAAGAACCAACCCTTGGTTTCATTGATTTTTTGTATAGTTCTTTTTGTTTCTAAGTTGTTGATTTCATCCCTAAGTTTGATGATTTCCTGCCTTCTGCTCCTCTTGGAAGTGTTTGCTTCTTTTTTTTCCAATTCACCCAGTTCAGCTGTTAATTCACTAATATGAGCTGTCACAATTTTCTTTTTGATGGCACTTAGTGTTATGAACTATCAAAATACCAACATAATCCTTTATAGACCTGAAAAGAGCTATTCTCAATTTCATATGGAACAACAAAAAACCCAGAATAGCTAAATCAATCCTGTACAATAAAAAAAAAACATCTGGAGGTATCACCATCCCAGATTTCAAGCTGTACTACAGAGCAATAGTAGTAAAACCAGCATGGTACTGGTATAGAAACAGACCAGTAGATCAATGGAATAGAATTGAAGACCCAGAAATGAGCCCACACACCTATGACCACCTAATTTTTGACAAATGAGCCAAAACCGCACAATGGAAAAAGGTCAGCATCTTCAACAAATGGTGCTGGTCCAACTAGATGTCCACCTGCAAAAGAATGAAATTAGACCCATACTTATCACCTTGTGCAAAACTTAAGTCCAAGTAGATCAAAGACCTTAACATAAGGACAGTCACACTAAATCTACTAGAAGAAAAAGTGGGAAAAACCCTCGAACTCATTGGCACAGGTGACAACTTCCTGAACAGAACACCAACAGCTCAGGACCTGAGACCAACAATCAATAAATGGGACCTCATGAAACTGAAAAGCTTCTGTAAGGCAAAAGACACTGTCATTCGAACAAAACAGCACCCTACAGACTGGGAGAAAATCTTCACCAACCCCACATCTGACAGAGGGCTAATATCCAAAATCTACAAAGAACTCAAGAAATTAAATGCCAAGAAACCAAATAATCCAATCAAAAAATGAGGGACAGAGATAAATAGAGAATTCCCAAAGGAGGAATCTCTAATGGCTGAGAGACACTTGAAGAAATACTCAACATCCTTAATCATCAGAGAAATGCAACTCAAGACGACTCTGAGATTCCACCTCACACCTGTCAGAATGGCTAAGATCAAAAACTCAAATGAGAGCACATGCTGGCGAGGGTGTGGAGAAAGGGGTACCCTACTCCATTGCTGGTGGGAATGCAGGCTTGTGCAACCACTATGGAGGTCAGTCTGGAGGTATCTTAGAATACTTGGAATAGCTCTACCTCAGGACCCAGCCATACCACTTCTGGGTATACACCCAAATGACTCCTCACAGAATCATAAGAAAGTTTCCTCATCTATGTTCATAGCAGCCTTATTTGTAATAGCTAGAAACTGGAAACAACCCAGATGTCCCTCAACTGAAGAATGGATTAAAAACTGTAGTGGGCTGGAGAGATGGCTCAGAGGTTAAGAGCACTGGCTGTTCTTCCAAAGGTACTGAGTTCAATTCCCAGCAACCACATGGTGGCTCACAACCATCTACATTGAGATCTGTTGCCCGGGCATATATGTAGAGAAAATACTGTATACACAATAAACAAACAAACAAATAAATGTTTAAAAAAACTGTAGTACATCCACACAATGGAATATTACTCCGCTATCAGAATAAATGAAATTATGCAATTTGCAGCCAGATGGATGGAACTAGAGAATCTCATCCTGAGTGAGCTAACCCAGACTCAGAAGGATGCACATGGCATCTATTCACTTATAGTAGGATTTTAGCTATATAGTACAGGATATCTATACTACAACCAACACACCAAAGGGAACATGGACATAGACTTATTTATTTGTTTGTTTGTTTGTTTGTTTGTTTGTTTGTTTTTCAGTGTTCTCTCCCTGGCAATGAGACATTTTTCACTGGTGGTACTGCCTTGTAGGCCTCCAGTATGAGGAGGCTCTTGGCCCTCATATGACTTCTGAACTGGAGTGAGGGATTGTTTTACAGGGACACTCCACTCCAGAGGAGTGAGATGGAAGGGTTAGGGAGTAGATGGTGGGAGGGTGGGGCTGGGAAGGGTGGAAAGAGGACAATATGATGGAGATGTAACCTGAAACAACAAATAAATAAATTTATATATTAAAAAATAAAATAAAAACAGATTAGGAGCCAGGTGTGGTGGCACACACGTTTAATCCCAACACTTGGGAGGTAGAGGCTGATGGATCTCTATGAGTTTGAGGCCAGCCTGGTCTACAAAGTGAATCCAGGACAACCAGGACTGTACAGAGAAACCCTGTCTTGAAAAACTAAAAATTAATTAATTAATTAATTAATTAATATAGATTAGGGAGCTGTGGATGTTCCTCAGTTTGCAGCAAGCTTGCTTAGCCTGCCCGGATCTCCATCTTAGCCCTGACTTGGATCTCCAGCACAATATGAACTAGGTATGCTGGTGGAGGTCTGTAATCCCAGCATTCGGGCACTAGAGGCAGGAATGTAGAGAGCTGCGATGTGCCACACCCTAAAGATGGCGCCGGTTTCCGCCTCCCACCAGCCCGACGGTGAGCGCTCTCGATGATAAACAAGTCCATATTTGGCAAAGACCGCTGATCTGGCTTGCTTCCGCATACGTGGGCCTCTAAGATAGCACTACGTGGCTTTACTTGATTGGCTGTTCATTTAGTATTTAGCCTGTGGGTTGGGTCTGCCCCATTATTCGGAAGACTGTTTTCAAGGGACCTGAATAAACTGCTGGAGAAGAGCTTTTGTGAGTTGCGTCATCCTTGCTGGTCGAGGGGTCGCGACAAGTGGTGGCCCGTACGGGGACCCAAAAAAGACTCAGAACTCCTGCAGTCAGGGGCAGCGCTGGTAAGTTCCTAGGATAAATTAGGACAATAAAGTTTCACGGAGATAGCAAACACAAGGTAAAGATTCGCGGATAATAGCGAACATACGGTAAAGATTCGCGGATAATAGCGAACATACGGTAAAGATTCGCGGAGATAGTGAACATACGGTAAAGTTTCGCGGAGATAGCGAACAAAAGGTAAAGTTTCGCGGGGAAGCTGCGAACCGAAAGTAAATTTTTAAACATGGGATTGTCTGAGTCACATCCAATTTTTCTGGCTCTTCAGGAGCTACTTTTAGCTAGGAATTTGAAGATTAAGAAGTCTACCCTAGAAAGATTTTTAAATGAATGTGATTCCGTGGCTCCATGGTTTGCGGTGTCCGGGAATCTTACGGTATCCTCCTGGGACAAATTAGGCAGGGACTTGGATTTTGCTTCGGAGCAAGGGACTCTAAAGCATGGTGTAAGACCGATTTGGAAAATGGTGAGGAGTTGTTTAGAAGATCAGAGATGTTGTAATGCAATCAAAGAGGGAGAATCAGCCTTGGAACTGCTGCAAGGGGAAATATCTGAACAGGTAGACAGTGAAAAGGAAAGTAACAAAGGCAAAAGATTTGAGCAGGCAGACAGTGAAAAGGGAGGCAAAAAGAAGGTTCCTCTCTATCCTGATCTTAGAGATTTTAGAGATTTTAGAGATTTTGAGGACTCAGAGAGCACGGATTCTGAAGGAGAGCTACACGCTCTAATAGAACAGTTGGAGAGGACTGTTATTAGAAAAAAGGAAAAGAAAAGGGTAAAAGAGAAGGACACATCGGCGGCAGTCGGTATGGGTGAAGCCATTGCTACAGCGCCTTCAGCCACGCTGGCGGCGGCTGGTGTAAGTAAAGCCGTTGCTGCAGCGCCTTCAACTCCTCCTCCATATCCAGAAGCCACTCAGATAGATCAGCCTGTTCAGTCCCTGAAGGTAGGGAGATCTTTCTGCCCGGGGATGTGGACACAAGTAAGAACAGAATTACAGTTTGCCTATCCGGTATACCAAGACCCACAAGGGAACAGGTATGAGGAACCGCTTGATTATAAGGTGGTTAAATCCCTTGCAGAGTCGGTTCGTACCTATGGTACTACTGCTTCTTTTACAATGGCTCAAGTGGAAGCATTAAGCAGACATTGTATGACTCCGAGTGATTGGAGTGGCCTGGTCCGCGCCTGCTTAAGTCCAGGGCAATACTTAGACTGGAAAGCTTTCTTGATTGAGTATGCTACTGAGAAAGCAGCCATTAATCAGAGAGATGGAAATCCAGCCTGGGATAGAGATATGCTGCTTGGGCAGGGGAGATTTGCCAACCAGCAGATAGGATATCCTATTCAGATTTATGAGAAAATAAACAAGATAGCTATCAAGGCTTGGAGATCTCTTCCTAATAAAGGGGAGGTGAGTGGGAACTTAACTAAGATTCTACAGGGCCCCATGGAGCCCTTTTCAGATTTTATAGCACGAATGGTGGAAGCAGCAGGGAAGATTTTTGGTGACCCAGATGCTGCTTTGCCACTAATAAAACAGTTGGTCTATGAGCAATGTACCAAAGAATGTAGAGCCGCTATCACCCCTTATAAGAACAAAGGCCTAGAAGCCTGGATGAAAGTGTGTAGAGAGCTTGGAGGGCCGTTAACTAATGCTGGTCTTGCTGCTGCAGTAATACAGTTGGCCAGAAAAGGTGGAGGCAGTTCAGGAGTTTGTTTTAAGTGTGGCAAGATGGGACACTTTAAAAGACAGTGCCCCAGGGGAAGGAGTACAGAAAGTACAGGAAGTGTACAATGCCCCAGGCGGCCGGGGTTATGCCCAAAATGTAAAAAAGGGAACCATTGGGCTAATGAATGCCGTTCAGTGATAGACATCCATGGCCAGCCTTTAACTCAAGGTTATGGTGGCGCTCGTCAAAAAAACGGACAGCGGGGCCCACGACCTCAGGGCCCACAAATATATGGGGCAGTAGAGAATCAGGACAAAGAACAGAATCAAGAGAGATGGCCAACCCTCCACCATCCGAGAGACCGCGGAGAGCCACTGCAGGCTCAGCAGGATTGGACCTCTGCTCCACCACCAGACTCATATTAATGCCCCAAATGGGGGTCCAGTTAATTGAAACAGATTTTAAAGGACCCCTTGAACCTGGTACAGTTGGTTTGTTGTTAGAGAGGTCATCATCAGCCTTGAGAGGACTTATTGTCCATCCTGGAGTTATAGATCCAGATTATACAGGAGTGGTTAAGATCATGGTAGCCTCCCCCCGTGGTATAACGGCTATCTTTCCTGGAGATAGAATTGCTCAATTGATCATGTTGCCGAGCTTACATGACTGCTATGCAGCAAAGGATAGAGAGAGAGGAAAAGATGGTTTTGGGTCCATGGGCACAGATTTGACTTTTCTCTCCCTGGATTTGGACCAACGCCCCGTCTTGGAGTTAAAAGTTGATGGTAAAAAGATCCTGGGCCTTTTGGATACTGGGGCTGATAGGAGTATCATAGCAAAGAAAGACTGGCCTTCAGGTTGGCCCGTACAAGCCTCTTCTCAAACACTTCAAGGCCTGGGTTATGCTAAGACTCCAGATATGAGTGCAAGATTATTAAAGTGGCAGGACCAAGAGAACCACTCAGGAGAAATGCAGCCATATGTACTTGAGCTCCCTATCTCCCTTTGGGGAAGAGACCTTTTAAAGGATATGGGATTTAAATTGAGTAATGACTATTCTGATTCAGCCCAACGTATGATGCAAGATATGGGATATGCTCCAGGCTTTGGAATAGGAAAATATTTGCAGGGACGAAAGAGTCCCATATCTATGGAGCAAAGACAAAAGAGACAGGGCCTGGGTTTTTCCTAGGGGCCACTGAGGAGGGCATTCCCATAACTTGGAAGACGGAGGATCCAGTATGGGTTCCTCAGTGGCCACTTTCCTCTGTAAAATTGAATGCAGCCAAAGATTTGGTGGATGAACAGATGTCTTTAAAGCATATAAAACCATCTGTATCTCCCTGGAATACACCTATCTTTGTTGTTAAAAAGAAATCTGGAAAATGGAGATTGTTGCATGATCTGCGTGCCATAAACCAACAAATGCAGATCATGGGCCCAGTGCAACGCGGCTTGCCGCTTTTATCATCTTTGCCAGCCTCATGGCCCATTATAGTTATAGATATAAGAGATTGTTTTTTCTCCATCCCTTTGTGTGCCAAAGATAGTGAGAGATTTGCATTTACTGTTCCATCCTGTAACCATGAGGAACCTGATCAGCGGTTTGAATGGGTAGTATTACCCCAGGGCATGGCAAACAGCCCCACTATGTGCCAACTGTATGTGGGGGAAGCCATTGCTCCCTTGAGAAAGAATTTTCCAGATTTGAGATGTGTTCATTATATGGATGATATCTTACTGGCAGCTAAGAGTGAACAAATGTTAGATCGGGCCTATGAAGAATTAGTTCAATTATTAAAAAAGAAAAGGTTGTTTATTGCTCCTGATAAGGTTCAAAAGGAAAATGTGGTTGATTATTTAGGAGCGAAGGTTGGACCTGAAAAGATAATACCTCAAAAGATTGAGATAAGAAAAGATAATTTAAAGACTTTAAATGATTTTCAAAGGTTGTTAGGAGATATCAATTGGATAAGAGGCTATTTAAAGCTACCAAATTATGAAATAAGACCCCTATATGATATTTTGAAAGGTGACTCAGCACTTAATTCTCCTAGGCAATTAACAGAAGAAGCAAGAAAAGCTTTATGTAAAGTGGAAGAAAGGTTACAGAGTGCCTTCCTAAAGAGATGGCAGGAAGGACAGCCCATTGCATTGTCCATATTTGCCACCTATGGTCAACCTACAGGATTGTTATGGCAGGACAGACCATTATTATGGACCTATTCAAAGATTTCTCCAAAAAAATCCATAGAACATTATCCCACTGCACTTGCTGCTTTAGCCTTGAATGGTATCCAACAATGCTTGCAGTCTTTTGGAGTTGCTCCTGCCAGTATAATAGTGCCCTATTCCAGTTATCAAATTAAGATTTTGTGTGGCACTGTAGATGATTGGGCAATATTGCAATGTAGCTTTGAAGGAGTGATTGATAACCATTATCCTAAGCATCCATTACTATTATTTTTTAAGGAGCACCCAGTGATATTCCCTAAGGTTACTTCAGCAGTACCACTTCAAGGGTCACCAAATGTGTTTACTGATGGTTCAAAGACAGGCTGTGGAGCCTATTTGATAGAAAGACAAGAGACCGTGTTATGTCAATTTCAACCGGGCTCCCCCCAAATAGTAGAGTTGAAAATAGTAATTGAGGTGTTTAAAAGATGTCAATTTGCATTCAATTTGATTTCAGATTCAGTTTATGTGGTGCAGTGAAAGTACTAGAATTAGCAGGTCCTATTAAGAATAGTAGTACTGTATGTGCCTTATTACAAGAGTTACAAGTTTTAATCTGGCAGAGAAAAACGTGTTTTTATATTCAACATATCAGAGCACATACAGGATTACCTGGACCATTAAGTAAGGGTAATGATAAAGTTGATCAATGGACCAGGATGGAATGCATTTTTTGGAGCTCATTCCTGGACCAAGCCAGACAGTTTCACCAATTATTTCATGTAAATGCAAAAACTCTACAGCAAAAATTCCATTTGTCTAGAGCAGATGCTAGACAAGTAGTTTTGGACTGTCCTCAGTGTGTGATTCATCATCATCCTCCCAGTGTGGGAGTGAACCCTAGAGGGTTGATGCCACTCAAAATCTGGCAAATGGACGTTACCCACATTTCAGAATTTGGAACCTTAAAATATATTCATGTATCTGTGGATACCTGCTCAGGTATCATACATGCTACACCTATGAGTGGAGAAAAGGCTCGCAATGTCATAGGACATTGCTTAGAAGCCTGGGCTGCATGGGGAAAACCACAGCAGCTGAAAACGGATAATGGACCAGCCTATACGGCACAGTCCTTTGTCTCCTTCTGTAATCAGATGGAGGTACAGCTTAATCACGGATTACCATATAATCCTCAAGGACAAGGAATTGTGGAGCGTGCTCATCGCACCTTGAAAGAATGCTTGCAAAAACAAAAAGGGGGAATAGGCCAAGGCCGTACCCCCAAGGAGAGAATGTCTTTAGCCTTATTTACTTTAAACTTTTTCAATTTGGATGCTCAAGGCCGCTCAGCAGCGGACAGACATCAGGATTCCCATGGTTCACCTAAAAGCATGGTGAAGTGGAAGGATATTTTGACAGGCTTTTGGCGGGGGCCTGACCCCGTGCTAACATGGGTGAGAGGGTCTGTTTGTGTTTTTCCTCAGGATCAACAAGATCCAGTGTGGGTGCCTGAATGCCTTGTGAGGAAGATTCGTCATGAAGACCTTCCTAAGGATCATGGTGTTAGTAGCAGTAAGTATGTCAGGAATGACCGAGCCGAGATGGGGGATCCTGTCGATATTGCCAAAGCCGATGCCGGTCAGACATGATGCAACTGTGTTTCCACGCTTATTTAGCAGTAATAGAAGCCTAGGCTTACCCTACCTTCCCTTTGATGATCAGAAAAGCCCTATAGAGGGTAATAGAAATGTCAGCTTGAAGGGTAGTCTGTGCTTTTTAATGAGCTTCAATAGGTCAGATGATACAAAATGCATTAAATTGTCTCAGCAGTCAGCAGATTTTTTACCACAACTGAGGTTTGGGGGTAGGAGTGGTGGTTTGTTTTCAGGCAATGGTTCTCGCCTTGAAGGATGGTGGCCCACACGAGTCTCTGACCGGGACCCCCCCAGACAGCCACGCTGGGCACCTTTTTGTAGAGGATCCACAGGAGAGGAAGGACCTTTTCCCTGGACTGGATGTCAGGAGCGCAGAGCAGTTTGGGTTCAACAAGATTATTTTTCCTTTAGCCCCATGATTAGTAATATAGTGAATAAATCTTGTACAGGAATGCTTGATATATCTGCTAGGGATCCTCAGCAGACTGCCACCAATCCTTTTGATTTGTGGCTTTTGTGTGGAGTAAATGGAAGTTGCATGGACTTGGGACCTGTCATTATGCTTGGGGGGGGGAATTTATCAAAGAGGTAATTTTTCCCTAGGGTCCGCTACCAGATTGGATTTTTCTAGTGGTATTGGCTCTGGTACTTGGAATTCTTTGTTTCATTCTTACCGCAACAAGAACTTTTCAGCCTCGCCAGTATGTCTCTGGCCTCCTTTTCTGTGGATTGTAAGTAATGGGAGTGCATCCTTGGGTGAAGAAAAGTTAGTATGCACTCCGGGCACATGTTTTTATGCCCTATGCTGGAATGCCACAGCCTTTCCTGTGGCTGTGGTGACTAGAATGCCTCGATATGTACCAGTTCCTGTAGAGACCCCTAATACCATGATGCTATTCAGGTTTAAAAGAGATTTTGGCATCACTGCAGCTACTGTTACTGCCATCACTGCTGCTGCTGTGGAAGCTACTGCCTCAGCTATTGCCTTGTCTAGTTCTATACAGACTGCCAATGCCCTGAATAACATCTCAGCCACTGTGGCACAGACATTGGATACTCAGACCTCTATGAATTCTCATCTCAAAGGAGGCCTTATGATAGTTAATCAATGCATAGATCTAATACAAGAACAGATTGATTCTCTTTGGCAACTAGCACAATTGGGGTGTGAGTGGAAATTGCAAGGTTTGTGTGTTACTTCCGTGCAATATCAAAATTATACAAAAGCTGCTAATTTGTCTAGACAATTGTCAAAGTTCCTCTTACAGGATTGGTCGGCTGAATTTGAAAATTTGATGAGAGAGCTGAGAGCGACAATCGTCCACATCAACTCCACTCGGGTGGATCTGAGCCTGGCCACTGGCTTGACTTCCTGGATACAGACGGCTATGGATCATCTTAAGGAGTGGGCAGGCGTAGGCTCTTTGGCTATACTAATGACACTAGCCTCTCTGTTTTGCCTATGGTGCATCTACAAAATGAGAGCCACACAAAAGCGTAATGCAGCCATGATTATACAAGCCCTTGTCGCCATTGAGGCGGGCCAGTCCCCTCAGGCATGGCTCGCTGCCGTGAAGTAAATCTTCACTAAGCATAGTCCCTGCCCACTGAGGTATTCGTTCCACGGATATTAGGGTCTGGCAAGTCAATGACGGAGTAGACAGGTAAGTCTCAGCCACCTAAGACAGGGCAGTCCCGAGTGGGGAGGCTGACCCAGAGACGGGTAAGAGTTTGAGCACTGCCCTCCTGCAGGCTCAGGCCCACCGTGAGATCCCCAGATAGGGGGATTACGAAGCCTTTCCAGGGACTTCTACCAACTTTAGAAAAAATAAAAAAGGGGGAACTGTAGAGAGCTGCGATGTGCCGCGCCCTAAAGATGGCGCCGGTTTCTGCCTCCCACCAGCCCGACGGTGAGCGCTCTCGATGATAAACAAGTCCATATTTGGCAAAGACCGCTGATCTGGCTTGCTTCCGCATCCGTGGGCCTCTAAGATAGCACTACGTGGCTTTACTTGATTGGCTGTTCATTTAGTATTTAGCCTGTGGGTTGGGTCTGCCCCATTATTCGGAAGACTGTTTTCAAGGGACCTGAATAAACTGCTGGAGAAGAGCTTTTGTGAGTTGCGTCATCCTTGCTGGTCAAGGGGGACGCGACACAGGAAGATCAAACATTCAAGGTCATCTTTTCATACATAGTAAGTGGGAGACCAGCAAATGATACATAAGACCCTGTCTCCAAATAAGAAACAAAACAGATGAGCTGCTAACTTGTTTTCCCCTGAAATTCAACTAGATGTGTAGATACCAGTATCTCCATTTTTAAAAAGAAGAATGTTAAATTTTCAGGCTACAATTTGGCTTGCCACAGTCTATTTTCAAAAGGAGGTGATAAGGCCACCAGGTGCAATATGGTATGGCAGACTGTGCATTTACACATCCCCTGAGAAATATTCCTATTCCTGAGAGACCATCTGATTTAAACATCAAGAACTGTGATATTGACATGTCTGCCTATTTCTGTGTGCTTTCAGAAGGTGTGTACTTAGCAAGAAGGAAGACAAAATATATTTCTATAAATGTGACAAGGCCATAAAAGCCATCCAAGGCATTTGAAGATTTAAAGTCTAATATTTCATTGATTGTACAGAAGCAAAAAGCTTTATTGTTTGAGAAATAATTATCAACAATATGAGAAAATATTTGTTCTGCCTGCATAAAACTAAAAAGATTAAATAGGAGGAGAAGGGAGCCAAATAAACAATTTATATGAGTGGGGCTAGAATAAAGTAGACTTTTCTGAACCTTTTTTGTGGTGAAATATATGTAACAAAATATGGTGTTTACAACCATTTTTATCCCCTTAGAGACATGGTCTCACTATGTTTCCAGCTTCCAGACTCAAGCAATTCCCTTGTCTCAATGTTGTGTAGCTATTTTCTCTGAATTAAACCATTTCCTCCTGAAGACTCAGTAAGTAACTGGGCTTGGTGTCACACACCTTTAATCCCAACACTCACGAGGCAGAGGCTGGCACATTTTTGTAAGTTCAAGGCCAGTATTGTCTACATAATGAGTTCCAGGACAACTAGAGAAGTGTCAAGACACTCTCGAAACTTACAAGTCCCTCCCCCCCCCCCCCCCCCCGTCCCTTCCCCAAAGTTGTATAAGAGCAGTGGTAATTGCTGGGAGAGAGACTCTCCAAGCAGCTGAATTTCCTGCAACTCAGGCAGGAATCCATCATGAAGCTTTTTTGAGTTGTCATCCATTTCAGAGTTGACTTTTTGGTAATGCAGCTGCCTTCAAGTCATCCATTGTTCTGAAAGTAATGCCTCACCTATAATCCTGTAAACCCAATAAACTCATCAGTTCACTAACCTAGACTTGAGTGGAATTCTTTCTTTGGTATCATCAGTCCTCTATTTAGGGTGAATAGATTTTTTTTTCTACTCTCCCCAAGAAAAGTCACACACCTAGCTTTTGGAGAAGTTAATTGTCATCCCTGGCTAAACATTTTTTTTTAATTTAAGTTGTATCTTTTTCTCCCAAAAAAATCTCCCCAGTTTAGTCCAATAAAAGGCTTTTTCTTATCACAATAAATACAAAACAAAACAATAAGAACAATTAGGCAACAATTATGAAAATTATAAGGTATAACATACATTCCCAATGTCCAGTCCATATGCATTTGGCAACTAATAAGAATATTCTATTGTCTATCTATCTCAATGAGTTTAAAGTTCTATACCTAACTCAGTTTCCATCCTAACTTGCATTACCAACTTAAAAACATCTTCTTAGACTTATAACATCTTTTTAATACCTAAATGACTTAAAACTTAACTGTGAAACTACAACTATCTAGTCTTCAACCACATCAGAGACCTGAGAAGGACAAATATATCTGAATAAACAGGAAGTGCAGAGCAAGCAGCTTCCAAAACTAAAAAATGATAGACACCTGGCTGCCTAGACAGTCCCCAGTTTCTCTCTATAACATTGGAGCATCTATCATCAGCCTTTTGGCCCAGTATCTCTGACAGACATTAATTGTAAAGCAAGAATTATGAAGGACTTTCCCACCCTGTCTTGGCAGAGCTAGGCTGTTGACTTACCTGCTTCCAAGTTTTGTCCTTTTCAGACAGCATCTGTCTACAGTTGAAGCCAGGGATTTTTCTTGCCCAGTGGCTAGCTTCTGGCTAAACATTTTTAAGTGTGATATTCTGTTATTGGTTTCAATCACCATGTGGTGTGACCATCACTACTATAGCCAAGATGCTTCAGCACATCTAAAAGGAACTCCACACCTATTAAGAGCTAACATCTCAGTTTCCCTGAGAACCTCTATTCTACTGTCTCTATGAATTCACCTACAGACTGAACTATCACTGTGAACTAGAAACTAGTGAGGTGGGGTGGAGCCTGGTGAAAAGATACTCTTGATTGATTCACTGAGTTCTGTAGGCAGCAAAGTTTCAGAGCAAGAAATGATAGTGCCTGGAGCAGTATTCTAGAATGTCTTGTCTCATGGTGCTCTAGGAGAGTCAAAGGATTTTGGACAAATCTGTAAAATAGGAACTGCCCCTTTAAGGGAGGCTGTTCTCTCCTCCCTGCTTGATTCATCTCCCCCTTCCAAGGACATTGCAATCTTTACAAATTACTAATAAACTGTTGATTTGGACCAATGAAGGAGAAAGACCAGAAGGGAGGGGGCCCCAGGAGAAGCCTGACCCAGAGCCCCAGTGTGTACTCCCTCCTCTTGGGCCCCTCCTAACCCCTTGATGAACCCCTTGATGCAGGTTGTTTGTCTGTAGTTGTTTGAATAAGAATGGTTTCCATGGGTTCATATATTTGAATTTTCACTCACCAGGGAATGGCACTATTTGAAAGGATTAGAAGGATTAGGAAGTATGGCCTTGTTGGAGAAAGATTGTCACTGGGAGTGGGCTTTGAACTTTCAAAAGCCCATGCCAAGCCCAGTCTCAGTCTCTCTCTCTCTCTCTCTCTCTCTCTCTCTCTCTCTCTCTCTCTCTGCTTGCAGGTCAGGATGTAGCTCCCTGTTATTTCTCCAGCATTACTCCTTCCTGCTGCCATGCTGCCTGCCTTGATGATAATGGTCTAAGCATCTGGAACTGTAAGCAAAACCCCAATTAAGTGCTTTCTTAAACTAGAAACAACCAGGATTTCCCTCAACTGAAGAATGGATAAAAAAAAAAAAAAAACAAAAACTGTTGTACATTTACACAATGGAATACTACTCAGCTATCAAAAACAATGAAATCATGCAATTTGCAGCCAAATGGATGGAACTAGAAAAGCTCATCCTGAATGAGCTAACCCAGACTCATAAAGATGATGCACATGGCATCTATTCACTTATAATTGGATCTTAGCAGACTTCCTAAATAGCTGTCTCCATCGGGGGCCTGCATCCACAGCAATTCAATGTTGCTGGGACCGTTCAGCTCTACACAATGCCCCGGCCGGAACCTCAGTGAAGCCTGCAAGATCAGCTTCTGCCTACAAACCCCTTAGGTCAAACTGTCATTTTTATAGCCTTTCCTCCTCCTGTGGCTGGTGCTGTCTGCCTCCTCTCTTCACCTGTGGCTCCACTTCATTGGAAACATTAAGAGACAAGGTTAATGAAGAAAACTCTTCAAATGACATAATAAATATGTCTTGTCCAGTGAGGTGAACGGCATTGTGGAACAGGGTGAACCATATACCAGAGCCTGGTTCACACTGGAGTTCAGTGAATGTAAATATCATTAGTCATTCTTTCCTGGACCAGTTCCCAAACAGTATGGGAATTCTTGGGTGAAGGGTGGCCATTGGTACCAACAAGTTCATTCTGTGGGATGGACAAAGAACTGCATGTCCTGGAGAGAAAAGGAGGCCCACATAGAGAAAATGAAAGCAACAGAGAAGGAGATCCCCTTCCTGAGTCTACATAGGGAGGTCCTTATCCTGTTATTCTATCCACCCCTGTAGCCTTCAAGATAGCTGTCATGATTCCTGGAACAACCCATTCACCTCTCACAATTAATTTACCATTTTGACTGGAGTGAGCAAAACCCAGTAAATCCATAAGCCTACTAGGACTAATCTCACCTTGTAGGCTGGGAGTCTTTTTGGCACACCCAGACTTTTGCTTGCTTTGGAATAATACCTCCTATCCTTGCACTCCAATAGGGTATTTCCAGGTTGTGGGTCTATCACTTTTACCGTGACTATACTCAGGCCATTGTCTTCTAGAAGACCACTTCTCTGGTGGCCACCTCAGGCACGGCCCAGAGAAATAGCATGTCAAGGTCCCCAACAGCTATAGCATCTTCTCATAAGGGAATCATTGCAGGAAAAATAGAATGAGCCACTTCATAAAAAGAGAGATTCGTTAGAAAAGGCCTCCATATCTAGAATAGAAAATAAACTTGGTGGGTTTGTTTGTTTGATGATGAGGAGGGAAATGGTTAAAATGTTTTAGTGAAATAAAATTCAGGGTTAGAAGAAAGAATATGATCACAGAATAAGTTTTCCAAGAATATTCCTCCACCACTACTTGGGAGACAGCTCACACCCAGGCTCAACAAGGCTTGCTAGCTATCTTAATTCAAACAAGACCAGAGCTGTTCTGAACATGGAGGCAAGGTCTAACAGTGACTTTTCAGTTATTGTAACATTGTAAAATAGTCTCTTATAGCTGTAATATGGTATGCTGTGCTCTAACTGCCCATGTTCCTGGGCTGAGGGGATTAAGTTCCCAGTCATCAAACTCACAGGGTACACTTGTCCTGAATACCCATCTTGTATCCATGGAATATCTCTGGGTTCTTCTACAAAACAAAGCCTGTTGAAATTATATTTCCTGCCTAGACTGTAAGTTAGAGCATGGCTTCTGACTTTCCCCCAGTGAAAATGGAACCCTGACTTCACTCAGACGTAGCCTCTGGTGCCCAATACTATCAAAGAGCATGTCTGGTACACGGAAGGTGGCATATGCCACCAGGAGAGAATGACTAATGATATTTACATTCACTGATCTCCAATGTGAACCGGGCTCTGGTGTATGGTTCAGCCTGTTCCACAATGCCGTTCACCTCACTGAACAAGACATATTTATTATGGCATTTGAAGAGTTTTCTTCATTAACCTTGTCTCTTAATGTTTCCCATGAAGTGGAGATAGAAGACACACAGTGGCTGACCTCTGAACTTGAAGTGACTGGTGGGAGGCTTCTTAAGGTCTTGAATCAAACCAGTGGCCTCCTCCATGGTGTATACCTTGCATGGGTAAAGGCAGCAACAAATCATCAGTCTTTCTGCCTGTGGCGGAGTGGGGGTGGGGAGTTGCATGGTTTTATTCCCTGTTCTCTAATAAGGGCACATCTTCCCCAGCTGATTACCAGTCACAGTCTCAATAGAGGTTATAGTTATTCTTATGGTTTCACACTCTGTCATGAATGATATCCCAATCACTTAACACACTGTCATCAAATGGCTATCCTACACCCCACATCTATATAGGCAACTGAACTCTATCATGGATTATCCTTAGAGAATTGCCCTTAAGGGTCCTCCTCTCTCTGGTCAACACTCTCAAAACCTACCCTCTCTCATCAGTAGCTAGAACAGCATTGCTCCCATCCCTGACCACAGTCACTATTGATCTCTGAGGGGGGGGGATTAAGGACAGTCAAGAGAAAATGGGCTGATCTAGAAAACATACTTGCTCCCCTTTAAGAGGGCCTTCTCCTTTCTCTTGGGATTGTAGCCTTTATGGGTTGCAAACATTACAAATTGTTATTAGCTACCAGGCAAGAACAATGAGGGAAAAAGAGGCCAGAAGGAAGAAGGCCCAAGAAGCCTATACAAAGTCTGATCCAGAGCCCTGGGGTATACTCAGCTTCTGGGGCCCCTCCTAGTCCCTTCATGGGAGCTGACTGTCTATTCTAATGAAGTTTGCCATTTTTATCACCCCACACAGAGAGAGACACACCTATAGCTGGCACTTTCTCTGCTCTCAGTCTCTGCAGCGTCCTTGATCTCTGTCATTTTCATCTTGTATGATAGCCACTTTCACAGTCAGCATGGCTCTCTCTCTCTTCACCTGTCACTCCAGTTTCCTGTTGGCTTTTACTACATGAGTCTTGTTTTTGCATGAGTATTGTTTCTAGGACATATAATTCTTTATCCCATGGAACAAACTCAGGCACCCCTAGATGATAATCCTCATCCAAGACCCCCAGAGTAGTGTTTTAATGGAATGGACAGAGGCCTTGAGACCCATTAAGTAGTTTTTCAAGAACTCTGGCTAGGGTGACGAGTACTTCAACTTCTTCTAAAATGGAAGCTCTGGCCAGGGAGAGGAGTACTTCAGCTTCTTCTAACTGGAAACAAAGGTTTAGGAGGCATTTAGGGAACACACAGGAGGAATCTAAAAAGAGGCCAAATGACCCAGCAAAATTACCTGAGGAAGGAATAGGACAGGGGGGAGGGGGAGGATGCCAGATGTTTGCAGTCTTTGTAACTTGGGTGATTAAGTTTTAAAAGACAACTTTACTGAAAGATCCAAGATGGCACCGACCATAGAGCAGTGCATCTGAGTAGTAGGT
>CAJQZJ010001896.1:16768386-16816591 GCA_907164525.1 Lophiomys imhausi
AAAAAAAAAAGAAGGGAAGAGGATGGTGGGGCTGAGGGGGAGGAGGGTGGAAGGGTGGGACTGGAGGGGGGAGTAGGGAGGGGATTGTGATTGAGATGTAACTTGAAGAAATAAAAAATAAATTATTAAAAAAAAGACAACTTTAACACAATTTAAATTAAGTTTTCATTAAAAGTCACAGAAATATTCATTTAAGATATCTGCAGAGTATTAACAGCAACAATAAAAGGCAGAATTGGATGTGATGTTCTCTGTTTTTAAAAAATACCCAACAATTCAAAAGAAGAGGAAGTGAAGACTCCTTAAGAATTAAGTGTTTGGGTCTAATATGCTTAATTCTTAAGAAGTCTTCACTTCCTCTTCTGTAGAAAGGGCCTAGCACCTGGGGCAGAATTGTGCATCTGCTGTGAGCTGTAAGCACGGTGCCCAGGAGGATAGGGGGACCCCTCTCTGCCTCTGGGTGCAGTTCTCTATGAATATACCCATTTATGATCAGAACTGCTGGACACAAGACTTGGGAAACACTTGAGCCGTTCACAGGCTGCAAAATAAAAGGAAAGAAACAGGCTGTTCACTCACATGATTTCTAAAGTTCTGTTGTTCGAGGGGCTTCTCAGAATGTGAGGGTGCCTGACTCTTTAGAAGATTCCCCCCTGTATCTCAGTCCCCATTCTTATCTTTTAGCCTAACCCATTACTAACCCATGTCTCCTTATAGAGAAGTCTATCCTTGATTTAGGCCTTCATCAGCTTATCTAGTGACATCTGAGTCAGAAACTTGGCTGCAACTTGAGGCCCAGTGTAGGGCTGTGAGCGGGGCACTCACCATGGATCCGTTTCTTTCTATACTTCCCTAGTTTCGTGTTCCCTCCCCGCTAACCAACCCAGCCTTTGAGACCATTGCTGCAATATTTGTATCTTGTTTACATAGCCAAACTCCAATCCGTCCAGCTGGCCACTTCTGTGAGCTCATCCATGATGGGAGAGAAGTCGAGACATGTGTTCCAGGACACCCTTCTCAGGTGCCACTGCTAGTTCCATTCCTGCATACCATGTTCCTCTTCTCTTTGAAAGGAACTACTGGCAGGGATTCTTTCTGGGTCAAATTATAGTCATGCTCCTGTCTAGGCACATTGGCGCATTTCCTTATCAAATTTAGAATAATTGCTAACCCCACTGGAATATATTCCTCAGCCTCTAGCCTTCTTGGGTACTGTCTGATAACTCAGCCTTCGGTGGAGATCATGCTTGTCAGTTAAGCCATATCCATCCACCCCTAATACCTCCTTTTACTTTTATCCAATATCCCAACCTGCTCCTAGGCTATCCATCTGCACTTGCCTGTGCTACGTCAGAGGTGAGCCCTATCTCTCGCCTCCACCATGGTAGGCAACCATGCCTATGGTAACAACCAGACAGCAACAGTCTTCCTTAGGACACATTAATGAGAATCATGAGATTTCTTTTTTTTTTTTTAAATACCACTAATCTTTGCTATCCACCCTTCCCTACCAAGTGGACTTCCCTACCATCTAGACCCTGCAGCAGCCCCTCAGCACCCGATGTTTATCCCAGTGTCTTCTCTCTGTGACTCTTGGCCCTCCTGAATGCCAACAAACAGCAAGGTTCACCATCTCGAAGCTCAGACTCTTGGCATGCTATGCCTTACCCTTATTTCTCTGCTTCCTGAATGGAAAAAAAAAATTATCCCAACACTTATCTTCATGAGCTGGTCCTCCCCTGATCCTGAAACTGTCAATACACCTGCCCCTCAAGGCTGCTGATCTCAGTCTTGTCCAGGTAGAAGGCTTCATGACTTCCCCCACTAGACCTGTGGTCACCCTACACCCTCTTCACACACTCGGCCCTTTTCTATATCAGACAGGTCCTCCTCACCGGCTGTTCTCTTCTGCATTTGTGTGACTTCCTTTTCCCAGTTTCTCCCATCCAAAGCCCAACCCTGCTTATCTTCTAGGTCAGACAAGATTCTGGGTGGTAGGCTGCAGACTCTTCCCACATTTCTAAGCACACAGGCCTCCCTGAAGAATCCCACGCTTACCTCTCAGCTCCAACTATCCAACTACATTTATTCCTTGTACCCACTGAGAACTGGTCAGCCTGCTTCCCTGCAGCCTCCTCCTGAGACACTTTGGTACTAGCTAAATGTTGGTGTTAGACCAACAGGTCTAACCGTGCCAATACATAAGAGGCAGTCTGCGTTCTTACCACTCCCACCCATTTCTCGGTTTCTCTCATCTTAGAAAAAGGGCTATTTGCCATTTTCAGAGGACAAATGTCTTGAGTGAGCTTGCTTTCTGCTTCAGTCCAGGCTTGGTCCAAGGTCCAATAGTACCCTCTGCTGGTTCCCCTCAGAATCTCATTTTTTTACAGGTTAGTTTAGGTTGTGGTTGTACCCAAATTCCACCTTCTCACTCCCCTGTTACTCCCCCAGAGCAATATCAAAAATAAGGGTCCCATCTTATTGAAGGTTCCAGGACTGGTGTCTCCTCATGTGAGCCTGTTTGCCTAACCTTTATGGGAAGCCCGAGGCAGTGAGTGGTGGAGTCTATGCTAAAGGACAGTGCCTGTGCCACATGGACAGTTGAAGTGTGCATGCCATCTGGAGCATAAAGCACTACAGGACCTGTTTCATCCAGCTCAGCTTATTCCTCCTCCACTCAGGCCACACTGTCCTTCTGTGCTCTTTCTTAAATGCAAGCCTTTCTATACTGGGCTTCTACTGTCCCTTGGTGTCCGTCTATGTTCAGACTGAAGGGCTTATCTGCATAAGTCTCCTAGCATGTTCTGCAGGGATTTTTTTAAGGATGTTGACATTTGACTTTTTATCTCTCCCTGTAGCCTAGAATAGTCTTTGGCATACAGTAAATATTCAAATCTGTACCAATAGAATCAATGAGGTGGTGGTATGAGCATATCAGGTGATATGGTCTGTTGGGGTTAGTTTTGTGTGCTATGTGTTCCGATACTGAATTCTGTGCCCCAAGATCAGGATGCAGTCTGGACATGAGCATTGTATTGACCAATGTGCTTTAAGAATGCTCCCCAATAATCTCTGATTGGTTAATGAAAGGCTGGAGCCTATGACTGAGCAGAGAGGATAGGAAGGTAGGACTTCAGACTGAGTAAGGAGTCTCAGGAGGAGAGAGGGAGAAGGAAGAGGTTGCCATTAGGCGGGATGGACTGTGAGCATGTGGCCAACAGAAGTTCTCCTTGAGGACACACTTGGGATACAGTGATACAGGTTGACTCTAAGATAGCAGTAATGGGGCATTTATCTGGGTATTAACAGCATAATTGGGTTAAAATAGCTCAGAACCTGGGCAGCATAATGCCAACAGCTTGTTAATAAAATATGTAGTCTCAGTGTCATTTACTTGGGAACTAAATGGGCTAGAGTGGGGTACTAACCCCCATAGATATTAGGAATTAAAAGGAGGCATAGAAACCCCCCCAAAAAAATAATTCAATTATAATGGTCCTGCCTTTGGCTCATCAATTACTCTACAGTAGTGGTTCTCCACCTTTCAAATGTTATAACCCTCATGTTATAATGAGTCCCAACCATGAAAATAATTTTCATTGCTACACCATAACTATAATTTTGCCACTGTTATGAATCATAATGTAAATATCTGATATGTGACTCCTATGAAAGGGTCATTCAATCCTCAACGGGGTCGTAACCCACAGTTTGAGAACCACCGCTCTACACTATTCTACTTGTGGTTATACCAGTTATCTACACCTCATCTGAGGACATTTGGCTTTTCCATTTGGTCAGTGCTATAAACAAGTTATACCACACCACCTGGGATCCTTGTGTCTGCATTCGCATGTTAGTACAGTAAGAAATTAGTAATACCAGATTCTGTAATCTAGATGTGTTCACGGTTAAGTTTTGGTAGATAACAGCAGACTGCTGCTGTGCCCTCAACTTATGTGCTTCTTAAATTATAGTTGGGAAATGTATGTAATACACTGAAGAGGATGAAGCGATTGCTCAGCAGTTAAGAGTTCTTGAAGAAGACCAGAACTTGGTTCTTAGTTCCCATATTGGGTGGCTCACAACTGCCTCTAATTACAGCTCCAGGGAATCCAACCCCCTCTTCTAGCCTCACGGGCACCTTCACACACACACACACACAAATTCTTTTTTAATATATACATTGAGTTCCACCGGCAGGGTATCTGAGTCCGTGAAACATTCTGGGGACATACCATGTGGGTGCAATGACCAAAAAGACACTGTAGAGAATTGAAAGAGGCCACAGAAAGCAAGAGGCCACCGCAGGATCAGCTTCATCAGTGGGAGTAAAGCATTGGACTGCAGCTAAAGAGCCGAGTGAGTGAGTGAGTGAGCCAGGCTCTGCCTTCAGGCTCCAGCAAAGAGCAGCTTTTGGAACTAGAAATTCCTCCTCTGGAGAATGGAGAAAGCAAAAGTGAGACTCCTCTAGATGTGCCAGCCTCTCTGAGGATTAGAGGGGGTGTAAGTGGAGCCTCACGGGCTACAAGGAGGGCTAGGAGTGTTTGTTACCTGTTAGCTGGAAGGAGGTCCTTTTGCCCTAGCCAGTTAGAAATCATGGGCTGGCAAGGAGAAGCCCCTCAAGCCCTTGTCTTCATCAGGTTTCATGTCTCTCAGGTTGGGGCAGCTCTTCCAGTGATAAGCAGGTGTGAGCAGCAGCAGCACAGATAGAGCCATCCAGCCCTGCCCTGCAGGTAGCAGGACCCTACTGGTGGTAGAACTCTTGTGTGGTCTAGGAAGTTGGAATTTCTCGACCCTCAATTGTGGCTGATGCTGTGGCCTCCAGGCACACCTGGATGACAGGATTCCTCACCCTTGGAAATGGTTGGTTTTGTAGCAGGTGTAGCCCTAGGAAGCTAGTATTCTTTTCCCTTTAACAATGGTTAATATTGCACATTATAGACACCATAGTCTACACACATTCACACTATCATGTGCCATATTTGATCAAAGACCTTTCTACTCTCATACACCTCTGCACACTCATACATATTCTCTCACCACATACATAAATATTCATTTCATACCTGCACACTCACAGAAACACACAAAATTATGCACTCACATACACATATAATACACATACACATAACACTCTTGATGCTTAGATACTCATAGACATACATTCACATGCTTACACAGTTGTGCACACATGGCAATAGAAGCTTTTACACATCTTTACTCACATATCTATTCATATATTCACAGTCACAGTCCAATACTGACACACACAAACACACTCACTTTTGGACAATATTGCAATTCCAAGCACCTAAACACACTCATACACTCGTATCTCCTCATACATCTGTATACAATCACACATTTACAAAATCACATGCTATCTTAGAGTTTTATTTCCATGAAGAGACACCATGACCATGGCAACTCTTATAAAGGAAAACATTTAACTGGGGCTGGCTTGCAGTTTAGAGGTTTAGTCCATTCTCATCATGGTAGGAAACATGGCTACATGCAGGCAAACACTGTGCTGGAGAGGTAGCTGAGAGTTCTCCACCTTGATCCACAGGCAGCAGAAGGAAGATTATGACACACTGGCCAGACTTGAGCTTATGAGACCTGAAAGCCCATCTCCACAGTGACACACTTCCTCCAATAAGATCACACCTACTCCAAGGCCACACCTCCTAATAGTGCCACTATCTATGGGACAAGCATTCACACACATGGGTCTATGGGGGCCATTCCTATTCAAACCTCCATACATGCCCACACACAAAAACTCAGATACCACGTAATTTTACACACTCGCACATTAAAGCCCATATACCCTCAGGCTCACTCATAGTCTTACACACACATAATAAGAGTCACAAACTCACACACAGCACTCTCAAAAACACATCTACATTCACCCATGCTAAAACAGTCACATAAACTCATACAATTATACACACATGTTGTCATGATCACACACCTTCATAAGCTTTTCAATACCTTGCACACTCATACATACTAACATTCAAAATCTAAAACTCAGACTCCCATTCACACAGATTCACATCCATACACTCTTCTATCCATTACACATTCTTGCACACTAACCCAAACATACTCTTGAATGCTTTAACTCATACACACTCATATTGACATTGACTCAGTCACACACAATCTCAATAATGCACCCATGATGCAACCTCACAATTCCTAACACAATCATGTAATTTCACACACAGTTGTGCTCTCTTATGTACTCACATGCCCTTTCATACTCACACTTTTGCATAGCCACACACAAGTAAGGCTACAAATATTCATACACTAATACAAAGTAGTTCTCAACATCCATACCACCCTAAACATACCTGATCTCATCTGATCTCTGAAGCTAAGCAAGGTCAGGTCTGGTTAGTACTTGGATGGGAGACCTCCTGGGTCCTGGTGCTATAGGCTTTTTTTTTTTTTAATGCTGGGCAGTAGTGGCACACACCTTTAATCCTAGCACTTAGGAGGCAGAGGCAGGCAGATCTGTGAGTTGAAGGTCAGCCTGGTCTACAGAGTGAGTTCCAGGACAGCTAGGGCTACATAAAGACACCCTGTCTTAAAAAAACAAACAAAAAAACATGATACATGGATGTGACACAGACAAACACACTGTCTCGGTCACACAAGCTCATACATGTCCACACACTCATGTACACTTATAAACATTAACTTAGCCTTAACCTAGGTCTAACACTAATCCTAACCCTAATACTAGATTAGCCCAAACCCTAAAGCTAACTAAAAGACATCCCTAACTTTCAATTTAACCCTAACCCTAACCCTATCCTATCCATGACAATATCTGTAGCTCTAATTGAAAACCTAAGGCAAACACATACCTAACTCTAGCCCTAAATCTAACAGGTTCCCCAAATCCAACCATAACTGTAATGCTAACTTTAACTCTAAACCTAAAATAATCCTAATCCAACTCAAACCAAATCCTGCCTTTAGCATCACTTCTACTCCTAACTTTAACAAAGACTAACAACTAAACCTAATCACCTTCCTCATCAAAATCATAATCCTAACATTAAACTTAGCCTAACTCTTTCTAAACATAACTGTATCAGTAACTCCAACCTTATAGCAAAGCCCTAACCATAACCGTAGCCCTGACTTTGAACTGGATATAACACTAAGAAAGATGCTGACTCTGTTCCTAACCCTAACCCTAATCCTAAATCTCAAACTAAATCTAACCCTATTTCTAAGACTTCCCTTAGCCATATCACTAACAGTAGCTTGTTGCTAACCTTAACTCTTTTCACAGTCAAACTCTAAACCTAAAGCAAGCACTAAACATAATTCTAACCCTAACCCTAAATTTTCCAAACCTAACCATAACCCTAACTTCAAACTTAACTCCATTTCTTTTTTTTCAACATTTATTTATTCAAGTTACATCTTGATCACAGCCTCCCTCCCACCTCTCCCCGCAGAAGCCTAACTCCATTTCTAACCATAATACTAACCCTAACTCTAGCATGAACACCTGTTAAACTAATCCCAAGCCTCCTCCTAACTCTAATCCTAAAACTAGCCCTAACTTAATTCCTAGTCCTAGTCCTAGCCCTCGTCCTCCCTGATCCCCAACACTGCTGTAGCCCTAACATTAAACCTATTCCTAATACTGAACATACTCCTAGCCCTAAACTGAACTGTAATCCTAATCCTTACCACAGTCCTGAATGCAGCATTAACCTGAACCATAATCTTCACTCTAACCCTAGCCCTAACAGTGGACTAGCCCAAACCTGAACACTTACCTTTTCCTAGCAGATTTCTTTTTTTTTTCTTTTTTTTTTTTGGTTTTTCGATACAGGGTTTCTCTGTGTAGCCCTGGCTGTCCTGGACTCAATTTGTAGACCAGGCTGGCCTCGAACTCGCAAAGATCCGCCTGCCTCTGCCTCCCAAGTGCTGGGATTAAAGGCGTGCGCCACCACTGCCCGGCTCCTAGCAGATTTCATGTGCAAGTGGTAATCAATCTGGGTAGCCATGTGGATTTTAGAAAGGCTGGCTTGAGAGAACTTTTTTCCAGCCTGGTAATGGCTGACTGGCTTGGCTGACTTCACCATCTCAGGCTGGTAACGGCTGGCTTGACTTTCTCAGCCTGACTTGCTTGGTAGACTTCACATTCTCTATACAATGTCAGTATGTTCTGATAATATGCTTCCTTGAGCCCTTTGATGTAAATGCATTTTTACTTGCCAAGTTCCTTGTGTCTCAGACTACTGAGTCCTCTGGGAGCAGAAGGGGAGGATATCATATTCTAGTTGATTGATTGTTAATTGTAATCAATAGAACAGTTTGCTCTGCATTTGTGATTGTGTTGCTATGGAAACTGAATCAAACTTCTCTGTACTGAACATAACTTGCTTGCTGAACTTATTAAAAGGGGCTGTGAAATAAAGACAGGGCTCTTCAGTATTAACTGAGAGTCCTCCCGATCCCATGCTTCATCTTCATTTAATTTCTTTCTTTTTTTTTTTTTTTAATTTTTTTGGTTTTACGAGACAGGGTTTCTCTGAATATCCCTGGCTGTCCTGGACTCACTTTGTAGACCAGGCTGGCCTCGAACTCACAGAGATCCGCCTGCCTCTGCCTCCCAAGTGCTGGGATTAAAGGGGTGCGCCACCACCGCCCGGCTTTCATTTAATTTCTTAATCCTCGCGCCCCCGGTCAACGACCCTGGTCTTACCGGCAGGCTCCGGGAAATCAATATGAAGTTAAAAGGTTTTTTGAGGTCAAGGCTCCATGCACACTGTAAGGCAGGGCCAAGAAACTCAAAGCTTGTGTGCATAGAAGGTGGGGGGGGGGTGTGCTCCATTAGCAGAATGAAACCTCCTAAAATTTATTTTGTTCTTGAGATTTGAGATGGGACATAGGACCAAATACATGATAGATAACAAACTCTGTTCATGATCTATTCCTCAGAGCCTTTCATGAGTGCTTTCTAATGAGCCATTTACCTTAGGGGGAGGATGTTTGATTATTCTAGTTTTCTTTTTTGTTTGTTTTTTGTTTTGTGTTGTGTTGTGTTGGTTTTTGACACAGGGTTTCTCTGTGTAACAGAGCCCTGGTTGTCCTGAACTCCCTTTGTAAACCAGGCTGGCCTCGAACTCACAGAGATCCGCCTGCCTCTGCCTCCAGGGTGCTGAGATTACAGGCATGTGCCACCACGCCTGGTTCAATATTCCAGTTTTCAAAACATACATGTAGACAAGGAGAGGTAAAGGGACTTTCCATTAGCCCTTTTATATTTGTGGTGCTGAGAATGGAATTGAAGACCATATGAGCTAGGTACATACTCACTAAGTTGCACCCCAGTAATAGAGTACCTTGTTAAATATATGCCATAAAATTAAGATAGATTTAAGACAAATTGTCTTGAAATGGATATGTACAAACATGTACATGTATGTACAGAAAGCACACATACAAGCACACATACAAGTATGCATATGTATACATATTTGCATACATAGGGAAATAGGAACACAGGTGGACTCACATGAGCATGTGTGCATTTATACACATACAGGCAAACAGTACACAAGCAGGTGCACAAGTCACACATGTGACTGAACACATATATCCATATACACACACATACATATTTTCACATCCATGTAAGCACTTGTAAACATATGAACCTAAACACTCATTTACTTGCAAGCTCACATGTGCACCCTGTACATATGCATAGATGTACACATGGATACATGTGTGCATATATATACACTCACATGCACTTATGTATACACTTGTACATAAATGCATACTTAGGCTCCAAGGCATATATATGTAAACATATGTATGTGTACAAAAATGTACCTAGACACATAGTACAGATAAATACATGAAGCCACACACATACACATACATACATTCATATATAGGCACACATATTCACACATGTAAACATAGACTCGCTTTTATGCAGTAGCACACATATCAACATGTATACACAAACATTCACCAGCTTGGAGTACATAGAGATACATGTGTATACACATGCGTGCTCTTGAACTACCAAGTTCATGTTTACAAATGCATGTTGCATAAGCACTCATATTCACATATATATAAATGTATATATGTGTATATGTACACGCACACAAACATATATATATATATATACATATATATACACATCCCACATGCTTCCACACACAGGTTCACAATCACATATGTATACCTGTTCATGTATGCATACAGAAGGACATAGAAACTTACATGCATCTAAATCTTATTCTGTATACATATGGATACATATATACAGTGACAGGCACAAACAGATGTGCATATGTATGTACACACATAAATGTCCATGCTGGCAAACACATGGATCCATATAATTACTGGCACACATGTGCACACACATCCATGTGCCCTAAACAAATACACACACATGAGCAACATTGTAATGCTGCTGCCTTCCACTTCTGGGTGGTGCCTGAATAGCATAGAGAACCACCTATAAAACAGGCCCTAGTCTTCTGTTCCTCAACCAGCCAATCATAAAGCATACCCCATGGAGCCATGGGTTCAGGCTGTGAGTCAGAAGGCATTGTAACTATAGTAGGAACCATTGGCATTTGGGGAAATTCTTCATGTAACTTGTTTTTGCCTTCAAGATTCACACACACACACACACACACACACACACACACACACACACACAGTAAAGCACACAGAGAGGAAGTTTCCCTTCAGAACAGAGAGGAGACTGATACCTACTTTCTCCCTGGAGGGCTGGGACTTTAAGTGTTGTTGACCTGGAATGAGTCCCCTCCCTTAATTCTGGATTGACTTAAACAAAGGGGAGCTGCTCAGACCATGGCTTCAGATAAGCATGTGTTCATGGTGGTAGAGGGCAGGGCTCCTTCCCTAATCTTGGATTGGTCAGCTTAGACAGAGAAAGGGGAGCTGATAAACCCGCAGCTTCAGTTACACATGTTCAGGACTGACTTGGACCTATCTTTCTAGCCAGAACCAGTTATCCAAAGAGGAGGGTTGGGGAGAGAGAAAGCCTGCCAGGTCTTTGTCAGGATGGCGAAGAAGTTTGTCATTTTCCATTATCTGTCTGGAGCTTTCCCTCTCTCTCTGTACCTAGGGACCTTTATGCCTCCTAGTCCCCTATTGCCCCCTCAAAGGTCACCCTAACTGCTGTTAGGGTTTTGGAGTCGGACTATTCTGACTGCTTCAAGCTGACAAAGGGGGGTGATGTAGGAAGGGCAAATAGTGGCTCTGAGGAGGGTCAACCTAAGGGGTTGTAATTTAAAAAAAACAGTTGATGACAGAGCAATTGGCGAAGGTATGTGTCCTTGGAGCATGCTGTGTGGGTGAGGTGACGTCTGTGAACAGGTAGAATGAGACTGTTAGCATAAGTGTAATTCCTACTGATGGTGTCATTGGGAAGATGAGGTGATTCTGCCTTAGCAGAAAGAGGAGAATGGCCACCGGTTGAGAGACAAAATCAACAAGGATAATTCCTCAGCATGGCGATTAATGTAGTCTTCTTGCTAAACACAGTGAAATGTGACTGTACAACTGGCTGTATGTGCTCGAGCCCTGTAGACAGAAAAGGCCAGAGGAACGTTTTTTCTACACCTAGATCGGCATAACTTGTGTTTGAAAGATCCAAGTGCAACTGCACAATCAGCTTTCTGTCTGTTACACCAGATTTCTGCAAAGGGGATTCACAAAAATTTCACAAAAGAAGCCAGTTAGCCGGGCGGTGGTGGCGCACGCCTTTAATCCCAGCACTTGGGAGGCAGAGGCAGGAGGATCTTTGTGAGTTCGAGGCCAGTCTGGTCTACAAAGCGAGTCCAGGACAGCCAGAGATATTCAGAGAAACCTTGTCTCGAAAAACCAAAAAAAAAAAAAAAAAAAAGAAGCCAGTTAAACTATTCCATTGGCAATGCTTTCCCAGAAATAGATGCCCTTACCCATGTACCAGATGTTAATCCTGGTGAGGGTCAATACACAGAAGCAAACGTGAAAAAAATATGGATCACATTCTTGTTACTAAATATCAGCATTTAATTGATAATCTAAAAGAAAAGTACAACCCCAATGGCTCTTGTCTTATAAAATTGCCCAATGATGCCTCATGGACAACACCCTGAATAGTGGTGTAATAGACAACACCCTAAAACCTGTGATTTGACAACAGGGTGTCTGGTAGAGTCCTTTAATCAGGGAATATGGTGATTATGTTGCAGAAGGAAATGTTACATCTGTGAGAAGTAATCTTCCAGAGAGAGGATATTCCATAGTTGATTGACATATATATATGTAAATATTATATACATACATACACACATGCACGTACCCATACACACACACACACACACATACACACACACACACACACACATACTTGACCAGGGCACTTAAGAGGATGAGCCTGCTTTTCTTGGCTACAGTTCAACCCTACAGTATTAGATTGAGACAAGGTTGTGATGTTCTGCATCTGGGCATCATTTTTCTTATCAAGAAGGGAATCACTACAGAGAAATAGTTGTCTAAATAACATCTCTTATGGTTAAGCCATACATCCAAGGAGTGCAGTCCTTTTTGACTGTTACAGAAACATTCTGATAAGTTTAATCCTTGCTTACATTTTTCTGCTAGGTGTTTAAGACCATGCAGGTGAACAACATTAACTATTTTCCTTTTTTGTCCAGTCAAGTCCAATTGAGGATCTGGTCCTCAGGAGTCCCTTGATTGTGGGAGGAGTTTGTGGCTCTCCTAGCCTCTTTTTATTTGATTTCATTTGATTTTATTATATATATATTGGTCTTTTGCCTGCATATATATCTGTACATCATGTGTGTGCCTGGTGTCAAGGAGGCCAGAAGAGGGCATCATATCCACCTAGAACTGGAGTTATGGACAGCTGTAAGCTGTCGTGTGGATACAAAGAATTGAACCCAAGTCCTCTGGAAGATTAGCCAAAGCTCTTAATCATTGAACTACCTCTCCAACCCTTCCTCTAATCTTTCTATTCAGTTTTCCATCTTTGTGTGTATAAGTAAAAGGCCTTGTTTGACTGTGAGTTTGCTTGGAAGTGTGGAAATATTTTTGCTCTGTGTTTACTTTCCTATTTGTAGTTAGTCCACCTACTGGAATTACTTTGTTCTCCCACCCATGGAGTGAGACCTCCATGGTCTCTCTGAGCAACAGAACAGATGATTTAACAGGAGACAAAGGGCATATTGAAAGATGCCCCACAGTTTCCTGAGAGAGTTGACCTTAGAAGGCAATATTGTCCCTTTTAATCCCTCTGTCCACATCAGCATAGGCCTCAAGGTATGGTGATTGAATACTCAGGTCAGTTGCCTCAGTATGGTTCTTTTAACTACTGTGTAATATTTACATAAAGCTTCAGTAAAAATGCAGTTGCAGTAGCAAATAAGCCTTGATTGGATACATTTTGTTTTTTTAAAGTCAGTATTTATATCTGTTACCATGAGTAGATTAATAACTTATGAGATACCCACTGATTTAAGTAGAAGTTTCACATCAATGTATTAGACTTTAAATGTAGAAATTTTAGCATCATATACATATCTCTAAGTCTCATCTTTTACATCCCTCAAATAACTTACTTATACCATCATAACTTACATAAGCTTTTTAGTTTTCTTTCCCATTCCAGAAACATTTATCCATCTTAATCTTCAAGCACAAATCCTTCTTTCCATTTCTTTTCATATTCTTTGAACATTTTCTTGTACTTAATCTTTTTTAATGACATGAACAAATGAACTTGTTATCTGTTGTGAGAGTTTTCTCCCTGGGAGATACTATGTAATGTCCACCTCTCCCCATAAGGTCCCAATGACAAACCAAAGTTTACCTTGTGGGACCAATGAGTTTACTGGTCCTTACAGACAGAGCATGATGGCCTAAAAGCATCTGCCCTGGAAAGTCTTCCCCAGCCCGGATGATGGTTTTCCCATCACCACATAAGTCCCACTCCTTCCTCCTGTTCCCCAAACTCCATACTCTAGTTCCTCCCCAAAGATCATGGGACTGCATGGGATTAGAGCAGGATTACATAGAACTGGCTGACATAGGTGGCTGGATACTCAGGCAAAGGTTTAGTCACCCTACCCACCCCCCTCTTTCTATGAAGGATCAGCCACCAGCGAGCCCAGTTGTGATGAAGCAAGCATGAAGTCATGAGTTGGAAGCTGTCTGGCTCCAGAGAGAGTGCTGAACAGCCCTTCCTTAATAAAAGAAAGTTGAATACCAGCCTCATACATAGGATAAGGTAATAAATTAATCTTACCTGTGTGCAAACTGCTAAACTATGAGACTTTTTGTAAGTTCCCAGGTAAACCATATATAAAACCAAGAAAGTTAAAAATCTTGTTTGTGAGAGCTTTGTGCTGGGTAGTCTCATGCCCACCTGACACAGCTCTAGTCTTCTGAGAGGAGGGAATTTCAACTGGGAAAATGCCTCCATGAGACCTAGCTGTAAGCCTGCAAGCCTCTCAACCTATGGGTTGCGGTCCCTTTGGGGGTCAAATGATCTCTCACAGGGTCACCTAAAAACATCCTGCATATTAGATATTTACATTACAATTCGTAATGTTAGCAAAATTACAGTTAGGAAGTAGCAACGAAGATAATTCTATGGTTGGGGGTCAACACAATGCAAAGAACCGTATTAAAGGGTTTCAGGATTAGGAAAGTTGAGAACCACTGGTAGAGGGCATCTTCTTAAGTAGTAGTCATTGTGGGAGGACACAGTTCATTGTGGATGGAACCATCCATGGGCTGATGGTTCTGCGTTCTATAAGGAAGAGACTGAGCAAGCCATGAGGAGCAAACCTTATGAGTAAGCAGCATTCTCTGTGGCCTCTGCACCAGCTCCTGTCTTCAGGTTCCTGCCTGGTTTGAGTTCTGGCTTCGGCTTCCCTAAACTGACTGTGATTCTTTCTGGACATGTAAATTAAACCAAATAAACCCTTCTCTGCCCAGCTGCTGTTAGTCATGATGTTTTATCTCAGCGACAGAAACCCTGACTAAAGACAGGCTTTGTACAGTCTAGAAAATGATTGGCCCCAGCAGTATGTGGTTCTGCATAAATGTTAACAGCACATGGAGAAGCCGCATACGCATAACAACACATCTTCAAATCTATTCGTGGTGGCTGATCTCGGTTGCCAAGTTGACTACATCTGGAGTCCACTAAGACCTGCCAGCTCAGCATGGCATGTTGGGTCTTTTCTTAGATTGTTTGAAGTAGAAGACACACCCTTAAATCTGGGCCACACCCTGTGGTATCAGCCCACAATAATGGATGTGGAAACGCCTAGCCACTTCCCCTTCTACACCAGACAGCCAATCTCAGTGCCAAAGAATTCTCCACCCCTGTGTTCTGGGGCTGTTCAGACCTCTCCCCAGTCCTGGTCATGCTATAAGGACAGAGTGTCCTCTAAGGATTGGATTCGCTGATCCAAAGGGAACTGCAGACTGGGTGGTATGGAAGGTCCTTCCCTCAGCAATATAGGAAAGGTCCAGGCAGAAAAGCAGGAGGGTGGTAAGCCAGAGCAGACTCTCCCTACACAAGTTCTGTTGCAGAGCCTCAAAGGGTCCAACAGTCCTGGCCCTCAGCCTAGCCTTTCAGCTATTCTGCAGCTCAGACCATCAAGCAAAGGACCGGAACTACATGGCTTAAACCCTGGACCCATTGCCTCATATATCCAAGCAGGAACCCAGAATCAAAGCCCGGGTGGGGCTTCTTTCCAGACATTGAGGAAAGGCTCTGTCACAATGAGCATTGAAGGCTGCCAGCCTCCAGAACCCAGGAGAGGTCTTCTTCAGCCCTGCATGCTACTTACTAGACATTGGGTCTGTGTGGCCCACTTTCCCTTCTGAGCCTCAGTTTCTTGTCTTAAAAAAAAAAAGGAGGAATTGGCCCCAGAATCCCCTTTTCCTCATAACAAAGATATTCTGGGACACTTGAGTGCTAGCAAAGGTTTGTACTGAAAATCTAAGGTCTGTACTGAAAATCTAAGCTCTAGACCTTGGATACGACAGGTGTAGCTCAGACTAGATACCACCTTTAGCATATGTGAGGTCCTGAGTTCCACGCTCAACACTAACTAAACAAGCAAGCCAAACAAACCAAAATAAAAACTCAGTTCTATGAGAAATATCTCTAGAGATTGGGTAGAATTACCAGAGTTAGCAAAGAAAAACGCAGGACATTCAGTATGGTCACTGCTGGCAGGAACCTGCTCACCCCTCCAATATTTGGGAGGAGCTGGGATTCGGGAGTTTTGGTGTTTCTGATGTTGGGCACCAGAGGGCAGCAGAGGTACATAGTTGTCCTTGGTGGTGAGCCAGATTACCGGACGTGAACGGTCCAGCGCAGATGTTGGGGGCAGGAAAGCGACGAGAGGAAGTAATGGCCATGCAAGGATCAAGGAAAGAGTTGTTGTTGGGTCATGGTTTAAGGCAAGATTTGACGTCTAAAGAGGGCCTCCAGAGAAAGGGACATCTGAACAAAGACACACGTGGCAGGCAAGCTTGCACCAGAAGTAATACAGCAGTACCTAAAATTCTGACACAGCCCTCAAGCCAGTATTTCAGACAAGTGTTAGAAGTTCACTTCTACCTGCTTTAAGAAAGCCCTCCCGTGTAATTAAAAACTCCAGCGGATGCTTTCAGGTGCGACTACATTCAACACCACACACACACACACACACACACACACACACACACACACACACACACACACACACACACTGTGCATTGTCACACGGACGGCCTTTCGGCTCTCCTTCTTGTGGCAGTATAGCCATCAGCAGCTGCAAGCAGATGCCCAGACTACCCAATGAGTCCCGGGGAAGAACTGCCAGGGGCTGTAATCTGGTCCGCCGCTCCCCAGCCCGCGCCGTGTCCTAACTCTGTGGTTCTGCACCCAGATGTCATTACTTGCCTCAGTTTCCAAGGCTGGATTGTGACATCAGGTTCAAAACGGCCCTGACTAGGAGTGTGTCATTCTACCTTCCTTTCTGCCATGCGTGGAGCCCACTCACTCCTGTAGGCTCTCTTGGGCTGTAGTGGTACCTCTGAGTCAGGAAACAGCCCACACCAACAGTTCCAGCAGTAGCCCTGAAGTCGAAGCTCATTGGATGCCTACCCTGAGCCAATCACTGCCTGTGAGAAGAGACGGGACATTCCAATTGGCCAAGCTTGGTTCACATGCCTACACAGCAGAATCAGGAACTAGAGTCTGGTCTCTGGAAGGGCTCCCGCTGGACAGGGCCCCCTTGTCTGGAGGCAATGCGAGGTCTGAGGCAAAACGCTGGAGCTGACCCACCTGTGGCAAGGAGCTCTGTGTTGGTCAGGGTGCTAGGATAGCCATGATGAAGTAACATTGACTGGAGGCTTGATCAACAGACATAGACTGTCTTACAGCCCCAGAAACTAGAGGTCATGGGAGCCCCGGTCTCTCTGAACCTGCCCAACACTCTTCCTGCCCCGTCTAGCTTCTGTTCTTGTCAGTGGTCCTTGGAATTCTTTAGTTTGTGAATACATGCCGTCCTGCCTCTGCCATCCCTACAAATGCCTCTGCGTCTCTTGTAAGGACACAGTGAATTAATGTTACCACTGGCTGACTCAGTTTGATATGTCACCACATTCTGCAATGACCACGGCTTCCAATAGAGGTCACCTTCTGCAACACTGAGGTTTAGAGCTCCATTACCTACCTGCCACAGGCTCCTTTGGCAATGACCATCTTTGCCCCTGTGGGAAGGGCAGCTGGGGTGAGGTAGTCCCTGTTGGCCAGGTACAGTTCTGAGACAAGGACTCTGAATTTTGTCATACTGGGTAGTCTCATGACCCTCGTGCTTCAGCCTCCAGAGTGTTAGGGTCACAAGCATGTGCCGCTGGGGCATTAGCAGGCACATTATTTACTATTTGGACCACAGAATATTTGAGAGGCCTTGTGAGAAGTAGCAGGGCTCAACCCAGCTCACAGACTGCTCATCTTTACTGACTGCGAATAGACCCCAAAGAGTTACACACACACACACACACACACACACACACACACACACACACACACGCATGCACACGCACACTCACACATCCTGCCCAGCCATCCATGACCACCACCAGTTGGGGAAGCTGAGGTCCAGCAAAGAAATCACTCAGGTGTTAGATGGGAAACGATAAGGTGGTACTGTGGCAAATATTCTGGAGTCTGACATACCTAGACTTGAACTCTGAATGACTTTGTGTGGATAGCTCTACCTCTCTGAGACTTAATCTTCCTGTCTGTGAATACCAGGCACGATAGTGCACGTGCATAATTCTCACATGAGGATGGGGTTGTAGTTCATACTACAGTGATAGAGGGTAGGTAAGTGGGTAGAGGGCTTGTCTAGCATACGCAAGGTACTGGATTCAATCCTTGGTACTGCTCAAACGTGGCATGGTGGCATACCTCTGTAGTCCAAGCACTCAGGAGGTGGAGGCAGGAGGACCAGACGGTCAAGGTCTTATATAACTGGCCTCCAGTTATTTAAGAGATACATGAGACCCTTCCTTGTACATGAAAATAAAATACCTGCCAGTTATTTATTTTATTTAAAAATGTCACTCGCTTTTAATCCCAAGACTTGGGAAAAGAGGCAGGTATATCTCTGTGAGTTCAAGCCCAGCCAGATATGTATAGTAAGCTCTAGGACAGCCAGGGTTACAAAGTAAGGCCCTGCCTCAAAAATACACAAATAAAATAAACAAATAAGATGCCAGCGAAGCTACATAATAAAGTTTCAAAAATAACAAATAAATAAATAAATATATTTTGTAAGTAAAAGAAAATCCCAGCATTCATTCAGGAGGTGGCGACAGGAATATCAGGAGTTGAAAATCATCCTTGGCTACATAGTGACTTCAAGGTTACCCTGAGATACGTGAAACCTTGTCTCAAAAACTAACAAAACCAAAAATAAAACAGACCGTCTCTGTAGCTGATTGAATGTTAATGGTGTCCCACGAATGCTTGTGACGTCAATCCTGTGTCATCCCAATATCATGAAACACGGGCACATGTATGGGCATCCTGGAGGGCTGGGACTGTTTAGCCCAGGCTCCAGGGCACCTAGCCTGGGAAGTGTGAGCTCTGCCTTGCCCAGCCATCTCCCACCTCAGCAGAGCCTCCACAGTCCCCACCTGGCCCTGGGCAGTGGTCCCAGCAGGAAATCAATGCCAGTGCCTGCCACCCTCTTCCCTAGCACACAGACTGTTAAACTGTAGAGATGTGCTACAGCCAGGACCTTGACTAGGGGAGCCATGTGGCGGCAGTCGTGTCTGGCTGAGAAGTACATTCATTAGGGAGGCAGCTTCTGTCAGGACTTCCAGAAGGACTAGGGCACAGAGGGGAGCACGCTTCATCATGGTACGTACAGCCAGCCTCAAATGATGACAGCCACCATTCGCCAGGGCTTCCTGTATGCCTCATGCTATTTCCTCACAGACCTAATAAACGCCAACTCAAGCAGCCTGGGAGATGGGTGTCATGCACCACCTTCACACTAGGTGGGCGCAAAGAGGCTAAAGAAAGGAGTACCTTGGTCAAGTGTGCTCAGGTAGTAAATGGGGTCCGGGGATCTCTGGCCCAGGCATTTAGTCCCTACCCTGCGCACCTGTGGGTGGCACTGTAGGTTAACAGGATGGGCATGGTGGAAGGGTCCTCGGCACCATGACATCATTTCCCTCCAGCTGTGCCACAGGACTGACTGTGCCCATGCTACCAATGTAGGAGGCCTGCTCAGAGCCACTCAGCATTTTCTTTTTTAATGTGTGTGCATGTGCGTGGGTGCGTGCGTGCGTGCGTGCGTGCGTGCGTGTGTGTGTGTGTGTGTGTGTGTGTGTGCAGGTTCCTTAGGAGGCCAGAAGAGGATTTTGGATCCTCTGGAACTGGAGTTACAGATAGTTGTGAGCCACATGATACTGGTGCTGGAAGCTGAACTTCAGTCCACTATGAAAGCAGCAAAAACTCTTAACCACTGGGCCATCAGGCTAGCCCTGAAGCAGTCATTTTCTATTTGGTGGTGGTGGTGGTGTGTGTCTGTGTTTGTGTGTGTATCTCTGTGTGTATGTGTGTGTGTGTTTGTATGTGTGTTTCTGTGTGTGTGTGTTTAAAATTTATTTTTTAATGTGCACGTGTGTGTATGCCTGAACATGTGCATGTGCACTTCATGTGTGCCTGAACAGCCCAGATGAGGATGTCAGATCACATGGAACTGGCATTACAGGCAGTTGTGAACTACCTAATAAGGAGGCTGGAAACCAAACTGAAAAAATAGCAAGAGCTCTTAATCACTAAGCCACCTCTCTAGTCTCATTTTGGTTTTTGAAATTTGAAATCAGGCTGACTCCAAGCCTGAGGATTTGTTTATCTGTTTATTTGCAGTGCCATGATGGAAGTCAGGACTCCGGGCATGCTAAGCTAGTGTGCTTGAACTGAGTTGCCCCCAGAGGCCACCCTCCTCTGCTGCTCCCACTGGCCTGCTGGGTGGCCTCTTTGGGTCACTAGCTGTCTCTGGACTTTGGCATGTTTTTCACCCATGTAGGAGTCTTTCTTTATTCCCAAATGTCTAGAACAGAGACGAGGTTGGGACAGGCACAGGGAGGAAGAGGAGGCTGTTGCCACTGTTTTTTCCTATAGGCTCCGACCACCTGAAACACAAATGTAGACCCAGAGACCATGTGTTGAAGAAGCACTCTTGAGAGATGGGGGTTGGCTCAATTGGTAATACAACTGGTTACACAAGCACGAAGGCCTGAGTTCAATTCCCCAGAGCCCATGTTAAAATGACATATCAGTCACCTGGTACTTGTAATCCCAGTTCGGGGAGGCAGGGACAAGGATGGATAATCCCTGGGGCTGAGGGCCAAAAAGCCTAACCCTACACAATGAGGTGCAGACCAGTGAGAGATTCTGTCTCAGAACTAAAAACATTTGGCAGGGAATATATCGCACCAGTGAAGAGCACTTTCTGGGGCTGAAGAGATGGCTCAGTGGTTAAGAGCACTGGCTGCTCTTCCCAAGGACCTAGATTTAATTTCCAGCACTCACATAAAGGCTCACAACTGTACAACTGTCTACAACTCAGGGGATCTGAAGCCTTCTTCTGGCCTCCATGGACACCCAAACACATATGCCCCACCCCACCCCCATACATAAAAGTTTAAAAAAAAAAAGGTGGAGGACAACTGAGGAAAAATGCCTAAAGTTGACCTCTGGCCTACACGCGGTCGCTTGCATGCCTGTGCACACACCCACACATAGAAGCACACACTTAGACACACATGAACACACAATAAGAAGCAAGCTAGGGAGCCTGGGGCTTAGCCAATGAGCTGCACAGGATTGAGCTGAGCTCTATTCTGTGTCTCTTTCTTTGAGATAGGATCTTGTGTTGCTCAAAGTGGCCTGGAACTCCTGAGTCTCCTGTTTCCACCTCAGTGGGTTATTGGGTGTCAGAGATAAGACCCAAATTTTGAGCATGATAGGCCAGCACTCCACCAACACCCCCAGTCTCTCCACTCTGTTCTTAATTAACAAATCTTGTGAAGAGAATTCACCAGATCCAAATGCTTAAGGATATTTTAGTCCTTTAAATAATTGATAGAAAATTAAACAAGTTTTTAAAGTTATAAAGATAATGTGTTCCTGTTAAGACATTCAGGAGGGGGTGGCACTTGGTACTCTAATTAAACTTTCAGCTGCTCTCTCCCTCCCACTCCACCCCCTGGGGCTGCCCAGAGAAATGTTCTCCACCTAAGCACCATCCTAGTTACTAAGGAGGTGAAGGCAGGAAGATTGTTTGAGCCTAGAAGTTCTAGGGCAGTCTGGGTAACATGGCAAGACCCCATCTCAAAAAAAGGGGGGGAGGAGAAAAGAGAAAGGGATTGGGGGAGGAAGGGAGAGAGGGAGGGAGGGAGGAGGATGGGAGGAAGAGAGGAAGAGAGGGAGGGAGGGAAAATGGATGGATGGATGGATGGGTGGATGGATGGATGTATAGATAGATAGCAGGGCTCAGTGGTACCCATCTATCATCCCAGCATTCAGGAGGCTGAGACCAGAAGAGTGTTTGTTTAGTATGCATGAGGCTCTAAATTCAATCCCAGCGGTGCATAAAACAGGCATGGTATTAGTACCTACCATCCTAGTGCTGGGGAGATGAGGCAGGAGGATTGGAAGTTCAAGATCATCTGCACCTGCATAGTCCAGATCGGCCTGGACTACATGAGACCCAAAACAAAGAGCCAAGTATGGAGGCATACACCTTTAACTTAAGACTTGAGAGGCAGCAGCGGGCAGGCAGATCTCTGTGAGCTTGAGGCCAACTTAGTCCGCATAGCAAGTTCCAGCTAATCAGAGCTACATAATGAGGCACTGTCTCAAAAATAAACAAAACAAACCCACTCTCTGTGACTGTTGATTTGCTCACTGTGAGCCTTGGGACAACAGGGTAGTGGGCAGGTGAATCCTTGCAGGATCAACACTGACCGTGACCGTTAACAAGGCTAAGCGGGGCTGGAGAGGTGGCTCAGAGGTTAAGAGCACTGGCTGTTCTTCCCAAGGTCCTGAGTTCAATTTCAGCCATCTACATTGAGATCTGCCCGGGCATATATGTAGAGCAAATACTGTATACATAATAAATAAACAAAAAAAGTTTAAAAAAAAAAAAAAACAAGGCTAAGCCACACCCTCCCCTGGTGCTCCCCCAGTCCCTTCCAATGCTGCTGTGGGGACCAAGGTGACAGTGATGCAATGACACCCCTTTTACAGTTGAGAATGTAATTCATTGTCTCAGTCATTTTCACCCAGGTTCAGCCTGCATTGGCAGCCATGCAGAAATGCTGGTTCCTAGGCTCTGATGTCCCCTATCTCTGCTTCTTGGAGTGGAGCTTGAAGTTCCACACACCCGAGTACTCCACTACTTTTGAGAATCATTGTTCAAGATGTCCTGAGTGTAGGAGAATGGGGGGATGGAGGGGAGTAATGAGACTTGGACAGGTGAGGAAAAAGCCCAGGAGGTTCGACAAGACCAGGATGAAGCTCACTTTCTCCCTAGGGTGTAGCTGAGCCCCAGAGTCCCAACTAACCTATTCCATTCCAGAATCTCTCCAAGGAGGGAGCCCCCACTATCTTCCTCTCCTTCCAAAGATGTGCAATTAGCCCAGCTCAGTTCTAGGTGAGCCTAGCAACTTCTGTCAATAGCTTCTTACTCAAGAGAACACTAATTAAATGCTAGAATAATAGTCCCAGAAAACAAAGAAAATATAATTATAAAGCCCAGGAAAGAAAAGTAGTCCCTTCAAGAGCTCTGCAGTGACTGGAAGCCTTAACTGTAGGACAATGAGAAAGGCTGCCCCTCAGGCTGCGAAGATGACTCAGTGGCTCTGGTAGAGGACCTGAGTTTGGTCCCCAGAACCCGGTTGTGTAAATCACAGCTGCCAGTAACCCCAGTTCCAGAGGATTCAACACCCTCTTCTGACCTCTGCAGTTATCTGTATGTATACAGAGAGAGAGAGAGAGAGAGAGAGAAATAAAAGATAAATATTAAGAACATAAAGAAAGCACTTGGGCGAGAAAGACTCTGGCTACATTTTGAGACCCTGTCTAAAAAGGAATAAAGAAAGACAGTCACTCAGACATTGTCACTCAGCCAAGTGACTCAAAACAGCTTACCTGGGGACAAATATAGGGATGACTTGGGGATGGTGAGCCTAGGAATCTGGGAGAAGCCAGGCCATCATAGAAGTCTGTGAGGACAGCCACCAGACCAGTATACTCCAGGTCCTGTGGGAATAGAAAGTCCAGACTACCTACCTATGTAGGGGTTAGATAAATTAGATTTAGAAAATATATAGGGGTTTCTGATACTGTCTCTTAATTCGGGGCATGAAGAACATTATCAGCATGAAGTCAGGAAAAACAGGAAAGACTTAATAGACTGAAAAACAAGGTTGAAGTCAGGAAAAACAGGAAAGACTCAATAGACTTGAAGAAACAAAGTATCTGGCCTGACAATGTTTTCAGCTGCTAAGTGGGCGGAGCCCAAATTAAGCTGAAACAGAGTTCCTCCTATTTAAGGACAGTGCATGGAGCCCAGAAAGAGAAGAGGCCCCTGATGCTAGAGAGCTCCAAGAGTCCTGCTGAAAAAAGGGCTGGCCATTGATGGCCAGCTCTCTCCCTGAAGCAGAAAGAAGCCAGTGAGCAAAGAAAGCCTGAGCAAGACACCAAAAGGCCAAGGACTGGACCCTGTGGCTCAGCTTTTGCCTGGAGGGGTTTGATCTGTCCGATCAGTGGCCTAGGGGAAACTGTGCTTGGCTTTAAGGACTGAGGCAGAGCAGCTGAGTTCCTGATTCAAAAGAAGTAAGTTGGCCTGCAGACGGCTGGGGTCTCCCACAGAGAAGAAAGCATGAAGCCTTATTTAAGGTGAGACTGCAATAACCAACTTACCCTGACGAACCTGCATCTGAGAGATCCAGAAAAAGGACTGCTAAGTGCGTTCAAGAATCTACAACAAAGACTGTGTTCCTGACGACTGAAGACCTGCCCCAGAGACTGTATCATTCTAAAAGGTTATGAAAGTAGTTGTTATAATTATCAATAGGTTTAGTGGATAGGTTAAAGGGGTTGTAGGAATTTGTAGGAATAGTAATTAAGTAAGTGTATTTGTTATAAGTGAATATAGTTATTAATAAATAACTGCTTAATAATTTAAAAGGTCGGTTACATACCTACTCCTTCTGCCCCATCCTTCCACACTCCACTCTTTGCCCTGGCAAACTCCTATTTATTTCCCAAAGCCCATCCCCAAGGTCCCCACTTTTGAAAAGGAGAGCTAACCCTAATTTATTCACTCCACCTTCATAACCTCAACTTAACCTCCGTCCTCTGGCCACCTCAGCCAGACTTCTGGAGACGATCCTATGACCCCTATAGCACAACCACTCAGGTCTCCCCAGACCTCTCAGATGGGAATCAGAGTCTCCATAGAGAGCTAAGGACAGGGTAGAGGTATGCTGGGCATGGGAACTTCTCTAGGCTCAGAGAAAAGCCACATTTGCCGGCTCCTCCACCCTGCAAGGCTGCAACTTTCTCCTCTGCCAAGCAGTGAAGTTATCTAAATTAAACATAACGTTGCTAACAAAACAGCCAGAGTCATTACATGCTCGGATGCTTCCTGCCAACGCCAAGAACTGATCCAGTTACTGTGAGCAGGAAGCAGAGAATAACCAGTTTGATCCAGCCTCACGATGAGGGCCAGGAAGAAGCTACCCTTCCAAGGAGAGTCTGGCTACTTCATCTCTCCACCATCCTGGAGCTGGGAGGGTTACCAGCTGATCCCAGGGTGCTAGAACTATGTGACTCTGGGAGGGGACCTTCTGCATCTGCCCTGCTCCATGGCCTGAGATAGTATTTGCTTTCCCTCTTGGGAATTTACACCTGAATGGCTTGGCCTGGACCCTCTCACTACAACTCCGGGCTACACACCCTTAACTCCTACTTGCTTGGTGTCCCACCCCACTTTTAGCCTTTAATGTTCCTCCTGCTGACCTCTGGTCACCTGCAGTAGGATGGCCTCTCTCCCTAACACACAGTTACTAACATTTGCTGAGCACTTACAGCAGGCCAGTTCTTCTGGACACTCACTGCCCACCTCTCAAAAATAAATAAGTAAATAAATAGGAGGCACAGGGGCTGGAGAGTTGGCTCAGTGGTTAAGAGACCTAGCTGTTCTTCCAGAGGACCCAGCTTCAAATCCCAGCACAAACATGGCAGCTCACAACTGTCTGTAACTCCAGTTCCAAAGGATCTGATACCTTCTGACCTCCAGACACACTGCACATATATGGTACACACTCAGCTAAACTATCCATACACAATAAATTTTATTTATTGTGACAGAGAGAGAGAGAGAGAGAGAACTATAGACTAACACACTGTATTCCTCACTTTCTTTGGTACAGTGACCAAATACTTGACAAAAACACTTAAGGAAGAAAGGGTTTATTTTGCTTATAACTCAAGGGATATATATGTAGTTATATATATATATCCCATATATACCCCTGGAAAGTGATAAAACAATACTCCTGATATCCTAATTAAAACATTCTTTCCAAGAGGGAAGGGAAGGCTCATGAGACCCTGAGAGTAAACAAAGCATCTGAGAAAGCAGGAAGATTCTAGAAGGTCCCTCCTAAGCTGTACAACTGCTCCGGGAGGAGACTGAGCAGCAGAGCTGTGAGAGAAGATTCGCAGGCTGCTGGTTCCCCCTGCAACTGTGCAGAGACCTGCAGGGTTATAGCTCTAGATGGCTGTCACCCATGCTGGGGCTACAGCTCTAGATGGCTGTCACCCATGCTCAGGGTTACAGCTCTAGATGGCTGTCACCCATGCCGGGGTGGGTTCCTTCCTGATGCAGCTGCTTTTGAGACATCCCAGCTCCTTTTAAGTAACCCCTCACACAGCATCCTGTTAGTGACTTCAGTGAAGTCATCGGCTCGCAAAGTTGTACTTTGGTGTGATCTTTACTTTGATCTGTTGTGGATTCCCCTTCTTGGGTGAGTAGACATGTGTATCGTGCATCCTATTACACAGCATCCTCGTATTCAGATCCTGGCCCACAATACATACTTGTGATGTGTTTGTATGGGCGGCTCAGAACCGCAGTAAATCAAGCTCTGGGGAGCTAACATCCTCTCTTTTCTGACCTCCTTGGGCATGTACACATGTTTAGCATACAGTCATACAGATACACATAAATAATAGTTACATTTTTAAAAACTATCAAATCATTCCATTACAGTGTTATTTCTTTATTTAAATACGTGTGTGTGCATGCACAAATGTGTGGAGTCCTTGCAGACCTGAAGAGGGCATTGGGTCCCCTGGAGCTGGAGTTACAGACAGTTGTGAGTTCTATGGGTTGTAGGAACTGAACTCAGGTCCTCTGGAAAAGCAGCAAGTGCTCTTACGCACTGAACCATCTCTCCAGCCCCATTCTATATAATGTTATTTAGTATGTAAATTGTATTGTTATACATAAAATAAATGATTTTTTGAGACAGGTCTCATTATGTAATCTGACTGGCATAGAACTAACTCACTATATTGACCAGGATGACCTCAAACTCACAAAGTTCCATCTGCCTCTGCCTCCTGAATGCTGAGATTGAAGGTGTTTACTACCAAACTCAACTAAAGTATTTTATGTTTTTATTTTTGAGACAGAGTTTTACTGTGTAGCCTTGGCTGTCCCGGAGCTCACTCTGTAGATCAAACTGGCCTCAAACTCAGGGATCCACCCACCTCTGCCTCCCAAATGCTGGGATTAAAGGCATGCATTGCTACACCCAACTAAATATATTTTTAATTAAAAAATTAAGTTTTATTTGTTTTCACAGTACTAGGACTCAAACCCAGCACATATTAAACAAGCATTCTACCACTGAGTCACACCACACTGCAAGGGAGTATCTTCATTTATTTGGGCCTGTCCAGGGTTCTCTGTGTTCTTCTGTGTGTAAGTGATCATGTATCTCTAACTGGTATTCTTGTGGGTCTGTGAAAGTCACTGTGTCCTCACATATGTCCTCCATATATTTGGATCCCCGTGTGTAATTCCAGATGTGTTTACCTTGATATTTATATGTTTGTGTGGATCCTTGTATGACCTTATACCTCTAGCTCTTCCCTCTGTGTCCTCAATGTCTACGTTTTCATGTGGATGCTCATGATCGCAGCTAGACAGGGTTTAGCGTCACCCTCCGAGGGATCTGTGAGGATGTTTCCAGAAGACTTAACTGAAGAGGGAAGACCTACTTGGGTGTGAGCAGCACCATCCAATGGGCTGGGGTCCCAGGCTGACTAGAAAGGAAGAGAGCTGCACCTTCATTGTTGTTCTGCTTCCTTGGAAACAATGTGACCAGTGGCTCCATGCTCCTTACACCATGCATTCCCACCATGGTGGTTAGTATCCCTTGAGTTATAAGCAAAATAAACCCTCCCTTTCTTAAGGTGTTTTTGTCAAGTATTTGGTCACCGCACGAAAGAAAGTTAATCTCTGCAGTGCCATCCCTCCACCACTGCCACATGACCCTGAGCATTCCATCCCATCCAGAGAGACAATACCCTCTGTCTCTGGCATGGAACAGGCTAATTCCTGGCTCTTGGCAGGCTGCTCCCCAGGCCCAGGAGGAAAAATTTGATGCACTTGCAAAGGTCTCCATAAGCCCCATCACCCCCACTGCGATAGTGAATCTATTTGTGACTTACCTGAATAGGAGCTAAAAAAAAAATGACTGTTAGTAATCGAGTGGGTAGGGTGGGTCTATCTACATGAGTTCAGCCAGGATTTATTAAAGTTTCTTTTTTTAATTTCTTTTAATTTCCCCCTCTTGGGCTCCAGAGGCTCATCAATCACAAGTGGGCCGTGTGTCTGCTGCATCCTCATCTTGCTGGGTGCTTAACATCCGGCCACTCCTGTCCCTACCAAGAGCCAATGTGCTAGCCCCACCCTCAGTCTGTGTCCATAACAAGGCCAGGTATATCCTTCTTCCTTGTCGTGATTGCACTCCCCTTGCTGCAATCTGAAACAGTAGAGGAAAGTCCAAGAGCACCTTTCTGGAGAAGGATCTTCAAGTTCATTACCAGCTGGGGACCCAGAATGCCTTTGTGCTCAGCCTGTCCATTTGGCCTTCAAGATCCACTCTCCAGCCTTCCCTAACCTGGGGAAGCAGACCTTGCCAATGTTCCCTTCTCCCTCCAGCACCCTCACCTTTTAGTGTGTTGTTTTGTTTTGTATTTTGAACAATGTGTCCCATGTTTCCCATGTTGGTTTCTGTGTGGCTGTATTAGTATTTGTCCTGATGCTGTGACAAATACTTTGCAAAAACAAATTAATGGAAGAAGGGTTTATCTTGGCTTACAATTACAGGGTACAGTGCCACCAAGAAAGGAAATCGTGGATGGAGTTAGAAGCAGTGGGTTGCATTGTGTCACATTGCATTTGAAGACAAGAACCTGAGAATGGTGGACATCATGCTCAGCTAGTTCCTTCTTTTACATAGTCTACATCCTCAGCCTATGGAATGGTGCCACCCGTGTCCAGGTAGGTCATCCCATTAATCTAATCTATACAACCTCTCATAGGCATATCCAGATCCATGTCTCATAGGTTATTCTAGACCCTGTCAAATTGGAAAAAAAAATTATTTTGGAGACAAAGTCTTACTATGTACCCCTGGAGGGTCTGGAACTCAGTATGTAGACCACCCTGGCTTTGAACTCAAAGAGATCTGCTTGCCTCTGCCTCTCAAGTGCTGGGATTAAAGATGTGCACCACCACACCAGGCTCAAATTGACAGTATTAACCATCACCACAGCTAAAGATGACCTTCAATTTCTGATCCTCTTGTCTCTACTTCTTGAGTGCTGGGATATAGGCATGAGTCACCATGCCTAGTTTGTGCTGTGCTGAGGATTAAATCCAGGGCCTTGTGCATGCTGGACTAACACCTACCCTATATCCCCAGCCCCTGGTTTCCCTGTAGGTATTGTCAAGGGAAAACTGGAGAAGAGAGAAAAGTATTAATTTCCTTGTTTCCTCTTTGTGAGGTCTCTCAACTGGAAGCTACAGTTCCCACCAAGACCCTTTCAAGGAGTCCTTCTTACTCTGATTCTGGAAACTATAGTCTGCCCTCATCCTTGTAAGCTTAGGGCTTCAGCAATGGCTCATTTCCTCTCCTCCTGGAAGCCATGCTCTGTTCATATTTTTCTTCTTTGGTGCTGGAATGAAAGTAAGAACCTCTCCCACACTAAAACAGCAGTCTCTCACACACCTCAGCCTAGTAATTTTCTAAGCAGTCCTGTTGCTAAATGATCCTCCAACTCCCCATTTTGAGGGTACTTTCTATCTCCTGGAAGGATTCTGACTGGTAATAGATGCTTCTCTCTACCATAAACAGACACACTGTCATTGTTTTAATTAAAAAAGTATTTCTAACTATAATTCTTTCTCACATCCAATGGGGGTAAATTAGGAAGGCAAGCCCCATGCCAGTCCATATTTCCTCCCTGTGTCCATGCAAGGTGCAATTTACTATGCTTCTTGGATCCACCAGGAATCCAAGGCCCAGCAAGGTGCCATTGATTCCCGACAATCTTAAAGTAAAGTAGGGGCCAAACAGGGAAACTGAGTCTGGGATGTCCTACTGTCTCCTGCAGTCCTGCCCTCTCCTCAGAACTCTTGCTTGTCTGAGCCTCCATCATGGCTATTCTGAATTCATCTCTGGCTTCAAAACCAATAAAGGAAAATCCATTTGCTGTAGCTAAATGGGCACCTGAAGCAGCCCCAGAAGTATCCAGCCTTGGCCTTTAACATGGCCAGACCCAAGATGCCCAGGTTGGGTGGCTCTGGCCCTTGCTTCTCTGTCCAGGTGTGGGTCAGAGTGATGAGCAGCCACTCTTTCTGATTTCAGATTTCTCCCCTGGTACCCATGCCCTAGATCACAGGTAACTCTTGGCCATGTGCTGATGAAAGTGCCAGAAATAGTGAGGGCTAGGCAGAGCTGCAGGGAGAGAGTGAGTCTTCTGCCTGGACTGACTTCTGTGCCCTCCCACCTGCACATGGGGCCCTTTTCTCTGGCTTTTCAATACTAACCACCCCTCAGGTACCAACTCAGCTTCACCTCGTACTTCAGCTGGACTGGACATTTCCTGTCTACAGAGACACTTGCCCACACAGTACATCATCAGCTGTGTGTCTTGGCATGGAATTGTTCCCTGGTTTCTGTTGGTATTGTCTTGTGTCTCCACTGCCTGTGAGTGTCCTGTGGGCAGGGACCACTCCTTCCCTTCCCATGCTTACTGCATCCATTCACTCAGCCAGGAAAGAAAGCATTGTCCGTAAAGGCTTTCTAGCCTCCCTCTGAGCACATGTAGATGGTAGATGAGGCTAGAGAAGACCTTTAGAGGTCACACTTTTTCCTCAGGGCTGGAATGAGTCCTGGGACACTCACTTTCACCTTCTACTTCTCTCCCAGAGACCCAGCAGACTACTTACTTTTCCAGCAGGACTCGGCTTTTTCTTTTTTTTTTTTGGTTTTTCGAGACAGGGTTTCTTTGAATATCTCTGGCTGTCCTGGACTCACTTTGTAGACCAGGCTGGCCTCGAACTCACAAAGATCCGCCTGCCTCTGCCTCCCAAGTGCTGGGATTAAAGGCGTGCGCCACCACCGCCCGGCCTAAGACTCGGCTTTTTCTATGGTGTAGACAAGCCCAAGCATGGCTGGTCTTGGCACCCCTGCAGCCAGGACAGAACTCTGGACCCTCCTGCCTGCCTCCTGATTGCCTATTATCCAATACTGAGGAAGTGATATAGAACAAAACATGTAACATGGTTAGGAAGCAAGGACTTGGTCTCCACCCAGTGACCTTGGGCAGTTGTCTGACCTTTAGATTTCAGACTTTTCATCTGTAAAATAAGAATAACTGTAATATTTACATCATTCAGTTTTTGTAAAAACACCACATAGAACTAGAATGTAGGTAGCAAGATAGCTCAGTGGATAAAGGCACTCGCTCCTAAGGGCCAGCTGAATGCCGGCTCTGGAACCCACATGGTAGAAAGAAAGAAAGAACCAACTCCCTCAAATCGTTCTCTGACTTTCACACACATGCAGTGACACTTGCATACCCTGGCACACAAAATAAATAAATGTAATTTTAAAATTGTTTTAAAGAATTAGAATGTAGCAACAGATCAGTCGTATAGAAAATGTATTATCAGTATGTGTTATCAAAATCCCCATGTCAGTAGAAGATAAAACAGTCCTCGGATGTGAAGTGATGAAAGAGGTCTCAGGGAGGTGGAGGCAGAGCTGGATTCTGAGCGCAGGTCCTCAGTGGTCCAGGGAATTCCTTGCTGGCCTCTTCCTTTCTCTGCCTTTCCTGCTAAGGCTAAGCTCTAAGATCCCTTCATTTTCTTAAGTTTTAGCTGTTTGTCATTGGATTGTGTATTAGTTACTTCTCGATAGCTATGATAGAACACCAGGACCAAGGCCACTTATAGACGAAAGAGTTTATTTCAGTTTACAGTTGCTGAGGGATAAGAGTCCATCACAGCAGGGGAGTACAGCAGGAAGCAGTAGGCATGGTGTCAGGAGAAGGAAGCTGACAACTCACCTCTTCAAAGGAAAGTACAAAGCAAAGAGAACAAACTGGAACTATGGCAAGACTCTGTACCCTCAAAGCCCATCCCCGAAATACACTTTCTCTAGCAAGGCTGCCCCACTTTAGCCACCAACCGAGGACCAAGTATTCAAAGCCTGAGCCTATGGGGGACATTTCTCATTCAGTCCACTACCAGCTCCAAGTGGCAAAAATGGCAGCTCAAACTGACTTAGACAATAAAGAGTTAATTTACCATCTCATAAAACCCAAGAGTTTAACAGTTCACTCGCACAATGCTGCGGAAACACTTGTTGGGTCAACTAACTTCATGGTGACATCAGCCATACCTAGAATCTTCTCATGAGATAGAAATAAAGAAATAAGCAAACAAAAATAAACCCAGGTGTTCTGGGCTGATATCCATGTACTGATTGGTTTTTTTTTTTTTGTGGGGGGGTTGTTTTATCTTGGTTTTTTGTTGTTGTTGAGGGTTTTTTTTTTTTTTTTTTGGTCAATTTGATACAAACCAAGGTAATCTGGGGAGAACCTCAATTAAGAAAATGACACCCGAGCATGGTGGCAGATGCCTTTAATCCCACCATTCTGGAAGCAGAGGCAGGCAGATCTCTGTGAGTTCAAGGCTAGCCTACGAAGTGAGTCCAGGACAGCCAGGGCTGTTATACAGAGAAACCTTGGTTAGACTGACCTGTAGGCAAGTCTGTGGGACATTTTTTTACTTTGTGGTTGTGGTGGTTTGAATAGGAATGGCCCCCATAGGCTCATGTGTTTGAATGCTCGACCATAGTGGGTGACATTATTAGGACGCATCACCTTGTTGCAGGAAGTGTGTCACTATGGAGGAGGGCTTTGAGGTCTCCTATGCTCAAGCTACACCCAGTGTGCCACACAGTCTCCTTCTGCTACCTGTGGATCAAGATGTAGAACTCTTAGCTCCTTCTCCAGCACCATGTCGGCCTACACACTGCCATGTTTCCCACCATGTTGATAATGGACTAACGCGCTAAACTGTAAGCCAGCCCCAGCTGAATATTTCCCTTTATAAATTCCTTCTTTACAATTAATATCTGTCAGAGATACTGAGCCAAAAAGCTGAAGATAGATGCTCCTATGTATTGAGAGAAATTGGAGACTGTCTGGGCAGCCAGTTGTTTTGGAAACTGCTGGCTCTGCACTTCCTGTTTATTCAGATATATTTTTCCTTCTCAGGTCTCTGATGTGGATGAAGACTAGATAGTTATAGTCTCACAGTTAAATTTTAAGTTGTTTAGAAATTAAAAGGATGTTCTAGGTCCAAGAAGATGTTTTTAAGTTGGTAGTGCAAGTTAGGACGGAAACTGAGTTAGATATAGAACTTTAAACTCATTGAGATAGATAATAGAATTTTAATATCAGTTGCCAAATATATATGGACTGGACATTGAGAATATATGTTATACCTTATAATTTTCATAATTGGGACTTAATTATTCTTATTGTTTTATATTGTATTTATTGTTATAAGAAAAAGAGCCTTAGCCGGGCGGTGGTGGCGCACGCCTTTAATCCCAGCACTTGGGAGGCAGAGGCAGGCGGATCTTTGTGAGTTCGAGGCCAGCCTGGTCTACAAAGTGAGTCCAGGACAGCCAAGGATACACAGAGAAACCCTGTCTCGAAAAACCAAAAAAAAAAAAAGAAAAAAAAGAAAAAGAGCCTTTTATTAGACTAAAAGGGGGAGCTGTTGGGGGAGGAAGATATACCTTAAATTAAAAAAAAAATAGATAGGAAGGTGAAGGGGAAGAGGGAAGGAGGGTGGGACTGGGAGGGAGAGAAGGGAGGGACTATGATGGAGATGTAACTTGAAGAAATAAATAAATGTTTTAAAAAAAAAAAGAGTTGTCATGGTCAGGCAGTGGTGGTGCACACCTTTAATCCCAGCACTTAAAGGTAGAGAGGCAGGCAGATCTCTGTGAGTTTGAGACAAGCCTGGTCTACAGAGTGTGTTCCAGGACAGCCAAAGCTACACACAGAAAAAAAAAAACCAACTTATATCAAAAATAAAAAAGAAAGAGAAACAAACAAACAAAAAAGGAGTCAATTGCCATGACCCTGGTGTCTCTTCACACCAATAAAACCCTAAGACAGTGATTAATGTGGAAGAGCCCAGCCCAGTGAGGGTGGTATCATCCGCCAACACATGGTCTTGGGAGATATAAGAAAGTTGGCTCACCAAGGCCAAGGGAACAAGTTAGTAAGCACCATTCCTTTATGGTTTATGCTTCATTTTCTGCCTCTAGATTTCTGGCCTGCTTGAGTTCCTACCTTGTTTTCCTTCAATGATGGGTTGTGATTTGGGTAAACCAAATAGATCCTTTTCCCCAAGTTGCTTTCGGTCATAGTATCTTACTCTCAGCAATACAAACTCTAACTAGAACACCCCGCAAGACCAGAATGAGTAAAGATACATAACTCCAGCAAATATCTCAAGTATGAGGCCAGTGAGATGGGTCAACAGAGAAAAGTGCTGGCTTCCAAGCCTGACTACCTGGGTTTGATTCAAAAGCCCACATGGTAAAAGGATAGGACCAGCTCCCTTGGGTGTTCCTCTGACCTTCACACATATATCATGGCACACACATAAATAAATATTTTTTTAATGTTTTATCTGGGTATAGTGTCATACACCTCTAATCCCAGCACTCAGGAGGTAGAAGCAAGCAGAGCTCTATGAGTTTGAGGCCAGTCTGAGCTACATAGTGAGTTGAAGACCAGGTAGGGCTATCTAGAAAGATCTCATCTTTAAAAAAAAAAAAATTAAATCTTATTTGTAAGAGTCATTGGCCAGCTTGACCATACATCTGTCCTTATAGCCAGAAAGCTTGGCACTCTCTGGCAAGCGTTTGTCTATGGCCTCTGCCAGGGTCAGGCTGGCCCCACAGATGCCACAGGAGGAGAGGGTAGTGCTCCTTTTTTAGCCAGGGTCCTGTTATAAGAAGTAAGGGACCAGAGGTGAACCAGACAAACATATAGCCACTGATACAAGGAAAAATAGAGCTTGGCTTCAAGCTCCTAAGAACTAATTTTTGAATAAACAGAGAACATTTTCAAACCCTTGGGCACCCTAAGTAAAGCTGGATTCTTCCTGTTGCCCTTGATGTTCTTTCCCTACAGTCATCCTTGGCAGCTCCCTTCCCTAGAGCGCGAATCTATGACTCTTCAGAGGGCCCAGTGCAGAAGAAGAGGCTTGTTGATCAGGACTTGTGGATGATGGATTTAGTTGCATTCACTCTTACTGTGGAACAATTTCCACTAGAAGCAACTTCAGTGAGGAAAGAGTGACTGTGGCTTGAGGCTTCAAAGGGCTTTAGTTGTGGTGGAGAAGGAATGGACGAGTAGTTAAGTCCCTCTCAGCTTGGTGGTCACATCACGTCGGACCAGACGGGCGAGGGAAGGAGAGAGGAGGGATGGGTGAAAGGAGAAGGATGGAAAAGTAAGGAAGGTGGGGAGTGAGGAACAAAAGGAGAGGGAAGGAGAGAGAGAGAGACAGGAAGACATGAAAGGTTAGGAAAGGAGAAGGCAGGGATCAGGGTCCAGGAATAACCTTCCTGCATCTAGGGACCTCCTTCTGCCAGCTTGGGCCCCACCAAGGATCCACAACTCACCAAAATAATGCCATAGTTGGGAGAACAAGTGAACCAAACTTGAACCAGCTGGGGATAGTCTACCTTCAAACCAGAATACCGACTCACTTTAAGAAAGGATTTATTGGCTAGGCATGGTGGCACATGCCTTTACTCCCAACACATGGGAGACAGAGGCAGGAGCATCCCTGAGGGTCTACACAGAGAATTTCAGGCTAGTCAGGAAGACATAGTGAGGCCCTCCCCACCCCAAACAAACAAACAAAAACAGAGGTAGATTTATTGCTTAGTGGGAAGACCAAGGGTCAACTTTAATACCAACTGGAAAGGCCGGCAGAGGTCCAGCTGGGCAGCAAGGACCTCAGCCATCTGGTCCTGGTGCTGTTGCTATTGCTGCACATCTTGCCCTCAAGAACCTGGAAAGAGTGGCCCGTAAGATAAGGCATATGCTCAAGAAGGGAGGTCAGGTCCTTTCAGAATCAGTAGCAAGATACTGGCAGCACAGCATCCACCCCATATGCACATGTAGACCCTTGAGGGATGACAGAAAGGAGTGTTGGCTCTGGGGGGTCTGAGGTTGGACTGCACTGAAGGTCTCCTCAGCTTCAGCTGGGCTTTTCCTCCTCCATCTCCTTCCACCCTGACTCATGGCTCAGCATTAGTACACTCATCCCTGCTCCCCCATTTCCAATATCCAGGATGCAGATGCCACTTAAGTGAGGGCAAGCTCTAATTAGCTTGGAACATCAGGATCGAGCCCCGCTGTGGCTGACAGCAAGATAAATACACCTAAATAGCTAAGTGATTGCAAGTTGGTTTTTATTTTGTTCTAGTAATAAGAAGCTACAGCAAGGGTGGGGGGCTTGTTATCTCTGGCAGGCTTGATGGATGATGGGGTGTCTGGTCTGCCAAGCAACTGTGACTTCCTGGCAGCAAGATGTCTCGCACCACCCCCGCCCCACTTCCTCCCTCATCAGAATTAGCATATGCCTTCTGGAGATTATTCAAAGGCCAGCTTCAAATGTACATTTCAGAAGCCAGAGTCTCACCTCTTCTCTGCCATGAACCTGTAAGATCTTAGGTTCTGGGTTACAAAAACCATTCACAAGACTTCCTGTTAAAAAGTTTCTTTTGGGGGGCCAAGTGTGGTAGTGCATGCCTTTAATCTCAGCATTCTGGGAGCAGAGGCAGGTGGATTTCTGTGAGTTTGAAAGCAGATAGTCTACTTAGAGAGTTCCAGGCCAGCCAGGGCTGCATAGTAAGACTTGCAGCTGGACAGGGGGGGTCCTCTTTTCCTGTGACTGGACTTTTCTGTGGATAAGTTGGTTCTCAGGGCACCGTAAGCATAAGAGGGGAGGGCGGACAGAACAATAGGAAAACTAAGGCAGGGCAGTTTCAAGTGCCCTGCTGGGTACTCAGACCTCACCAAGCAAAGAGCCAGAAGGGATAAGTCAGATGAGATCTCTCCCTGCTTTAAATTGTTTTGTTGTCTGACTCCAAACTTATCTTCATGGCCATCAAGGCTGGGCTTTATCTGCTCGGCTCCCTTCTTTCCCTTACCTTGTACCTGCTATGACCCTAGGTCCAGAACCTTGCCTGAGGCTGTATGATGACCTGAGTAAAGTGGTGACCAAAATGAGACTGAAAAAATGTTTCCAGGAAATTCAGCATCAGAGAGCCAAAGCTCACCTCCATCGCGCTCTCCACAGGGAGGGGCCTGGAAGAGAGAGGATTCTGGGTGGGGTTTCTATGGAAACTGACTACTTTTGCCAGAATTCCTGAGATAGTTTTTATGATATTGGGTAAAAAGTATCTTAATAACAAAAGTATTTTCACAATGAAAACACTTATAAAGAAAAGAACTGAGTATATGGCTGTGACATTTTCTAGAGTTTGTTTGTTTGTTTTGATTTTTGAGACAAAATCTTATGTAGCACTAATTGTCCTGGAACTCATCATTTAGGGGCCAGAATGGCCTTGAACCCACAGAGATCCTCCTGCCTCAGTGAAAGTCATTCTGGGGCTAAAGAGATTGCTCATGGGTTAAGAACACTGTCTGCTCTTACAGAGAACCCAAGTTTCATTCCCATATTCACCCAGTGGCTTACAACTGTCTTGTCTGTAACTCCAGTTTCAGGGGCTCCAACTCCCTCTTCTGGCTTCCAAGGGTACCAGACCTGCACATGGTGAACTTACATGCATGCATGCAAAGCACTCATAATTTAAAAAAAATAATAAAGGCATTTCAGAGCTGAATATGATAGTGAATCCCTATCATCCCACCACTTGAGAGGCTGAGGCAGGAGGATCACTGTGATTAAGGGCAGTCTGGGCTATATAGTAAGACCCTGTTTCAAAAAGTAAAATGAAATAAACTATTTATGTGCATGCGTGTTTGCCTTGTGTGAATTTATATGCCCTGCATGCATGCTCTGCCTTCAGAGTCCAGAAGAGGCCATTGGATCCCCTAGAATTGGGGGTTATAGATGGTTGTGAGTCACCATGTGTGTGCTGGGAACTGAACCCAGGTCCTCTGGAAGAACAACCAGTGCTCTTTACCACTGAGTCATCTCTCTAGACCCTGCCCCAAATATTTTTAAATACCTATTTTGTGGTTGATAAACAAACTTACATAATAAAGTTGCATAGAACTAACCACATGTGCGCACATGCACACATATACACACATGTACATACATACATAGAACACTCATGATTTCTTTGTATTTTTCTTTTTTGTTTATTGTTTGTCTGTTTGTTTGTTTTTTCCAAGACAGTGTTTCTCTGTGTATCCCTGGCTGTCCTGGACTCGCTCTGTAGACCAGGCTGGCCTTGAACTCACAGAGATCTGCCTGCCTCTGCCTCCTGAGTGCTAGGATTAAAGACCCGTGCCACCATGCCTGGCTCTTTTATTTTTATTATTGATTTATTTGCATGGGGAGAGTTGTAGCCCACATGTGGAGGTCAGAGAACAACTTGATGGAGTTAGTTCTCTCCTTCCACCATATGAATTCAATGGATTGAACTCAAGTCATCAGACTTTGCATCAAGCACCTTTACCCACTGACCCATCTCACCAGCCCTCTTTGTAACATTTCTTATGACAGCATATGACTCAATAATGATATTGGTATTGTTCATGGAAAAACACAACTCTCATCTCAAAGGGGATGAGAGACAATTTATTCCCAACTGACTTGACCATGGCCTGGGAACACAGATTTAGGTCACTTCAAACTCCACATTGTAATGTGGAAGCAGTTTCATGAAGTTTTTAATAGTTACAGAACAGAGAAAGGCAAATACATTGGTGGAAACAAGTGGGTTATAGCAAAGTTGGGAGAACTCTGCTATAGGCCTTAGACACCATCTGACATCATTCTTAGCCCTTCGATGGCTGGAGAAATCAGGGGTCTGCTCATGTATTGCAGAGAATTTGTATCTGTTAGTCATAGGATGTTAGGTCTGGCACAGCGGTGGACAAGGAATGGCTATTTAGGGGGTTGAAGCCAGCCCAAGGTAATGTTCTCGATCTGTAACATTCCAACCCCTCCACATTACTTTAGTTCTGCTCAATCAATAAGCCTTTGCAGACATAGCTTCTTTCCAGGAATTCTTATGCACAATACAAAAATTATAAAACAAAATAAACCATCAAAACACTCTACCACTAGGGCTAGAGAGATAGCTCAACAATTAAGAGCATTTACTGCTCTTGTAGATGAAGGTGAGTTCACTTCCCAGGGCCCATGTCAGTACCCACAACTCCTTGTAACTCCAGCTCCAGGTGGACCTCTGCAGATACCCACACACAGGTGCACATGATTTAAAATAATAAAAATAAATCTTTAAATAATCCTGCTGTTTATAAAAGTAACAGGTAAGCAGAGAGAGCTGCCATGGACCCTTATTCCCACTCAGGGTTGATAAAGACTGTGGTATCTGCAAGACACCAATGAGCAAAGGAGAGGAGAGAAAGGCTGGGAAACCAAGAGAGGTAGGTTCAGGAAGCCAGCACTGCCCTAGTGTCATTTAGGATTCCCTCGTGCTGGTTAACGTTTCAAGGGTTTAAAAAACAATGAAGACAACTCAGAAGGAAACAGGACCATATTATTAAAGTTGGGGACAAAAACAGGGCAGGCTGGAGATCTCTAGGAGGAAGGAGATGGCTCAGAAGAAGAGAGAAAGCTGCATTCTAAGTCTAGAGATAAGTTCAGGAACTATGTGGGGAATGGAAGGTGAGGTGAGGAAGGAGAGAGAAGGGGGAGACAAAGAGAGAGAGAGAATGCCAGCCAGAGAGAATTGTCCAGGTAAACATGCTTAGGAAGAGAAAAGTGGGGCTTTATCTAGAACTCAGAACAGCAGACAAGCTGAGCATGGAGGACCCATAGCAACTGGAAGAGGGCTTCCAGACTGCATAAACAGTAAACAGTCCTCCAGGGATAGAAAGCCGGGCGGTGGTGGCGCACGCCTTTAATCCCAGCACTTGGGAGGCAGAGGCAGGTGGATCTTTGTGAGTTCGAGGCCAGCCTGGTCTACAAAGTGAGTCCAGGACAGCCAGGGCTACACAGAGAAACCTTGTCTTGAAAAACCAAAAAAAAAAAAAAGAAAGTCTTGCCTCCCTCCTTCCCAGCATCCTCAGGTGCACAGCTCTCCTGCAGTGCAGTGGTCCAGTTGGTTAACACTCAAGGTAAAAGACAAAAGTTTGTGTTTGTCACCTTATAATGATTTAGATGGTTTAGATTGTCACATCTCCATGGAGGGCCAATGGTGGACCCAGATTCTCTTCTTTTGGTTAAAAATCACATAACAGAGCAGACTAAAGAGAATTAAAGGAAAATAAAAACTAAATCCACAAAGAAGCCACGGTTTTTCCCAGGAGGAAATGGCTTTTCCTTAATGCTCCTCCACAAAGCCCACTAACTCCTTCTTTGCTTTCTTATGTTATTTGAAATCCCAGGGAGGGACGATTGTGATGCTTCCTCTATCCTTCCTCAGGGTATTTCAAATGCTAAGAAGGGCAACTGCCTCATTGTCATCCCCTTCCTTAAAATTGGCTGTTCACTGGGAAAACAGGACGTGTGATCCAAAGTTGATTGTGAGGGGGAGGGGCCGTTTTTTAATGATCTCCAAGCTTGCTGAGTGTCTGACCACATCCCTAAGGTCAGATACCCAGACTTAGCCCACCTGCAGGGAGGTGTGTTAGGGCACTGGAGTTTAGAATAGGAGCCCATGTTTACCACTAAATAATCCCATCATTCATTTTCAAAAGTTTAGCTGCATTAATCTGAGAATCAAGGACAACAAATGTGTCCTTTGTAGAGTTCAATGGAAAAGCCCCTGGGTTGGGTCCCCAGGAGAATGGAGTCAGGACTTGCTGTGAAAATGTAGGTTGGATTATTCAAGTATATTCAGGCAAGTTAAAGCCAACAAGTCAGGAGGGCCTGGATACGACTAAGCATTTTGTGAGCAGCTATGGTGGCACAGTCCTGTAATCCCAGAGCTTGGGAGAGGGAGGCAGAAGGATCTCAAATGGGAGGCCACCCTGAGCTACCTAATAGCAGGCTACCTTTAGCCACATAGCAAGACTTTGTCTCAAAAACAAAACACATAGATATGAGGAAATGAACAATACATAGTCAGGCATCCCACCCCACACCAGGTGCTACACAGGGAAGCACCAGGGCTCATAAGAAGGTGGTGGGGGGAGAGTAATGCAAGGTAGAAACCCGCTACAGGAAGGATTAGTCCAGGCAGGGTCAGCAGATTTAGGGTTGGTCAGTTTCTGGGCATACCCGCTATAATAGTTGTCTTCCAGTACCCACCTTAACTGATAGGGCTGGAGAAAGTGGTTTAGAGCACCTGAACTCGGACCTGAGCTCGGGTGCTAGGAGCCAGGACTGGAAAAGAACATTGATCTGGGTCATTTTACGTATGAAAGGGTCTCCTAGGCTAATTCTAGAGGGGTGGCCTCTCCAAGTTTCATTGTGTCAAAGCTAAGGAAATGACTCATCCACTCTGGTTCCTGAGGTTTCTTGGGCACACTCCTCTTCTCTCCAGTCACCCTGGCCAACCAACAGGCTCACCAGCAGGGCCATGTCCTAGCTTCTAGGCTCTTCACCAGGCAGTGTTCCTATCCCTGTCTTCCCTGGTGGTTTTGTCGTGGTTATTGTTTTTTGTGTTAGGTGCTGTTTTTCTATGGATATATGTTGCCACACAGAAAAAAACAAAACAAGCAAACAAAAAACCAAAATCATTAAGAACTGACAGTGAAAAGCAAGCCTCCTGCATGATGCTGAGGGTCTGTATCACACCCCACCTCCTTTCTCTGGTCCTTTCTCTATGTAAGAGGCTAGTGGTCCACTAGGGGTCTGTCCCGTACACATGTTTTCCTCCACTCTGCTCTCATCACTTGCTGGGTCTTGTACCTTACTGCAGAACACACACAGTTGCCTCCATCTCTTAAAGACTGCATCAGACTCCAGAGTTATCTTGGGTAGGCCCCACCTGATTTAAGCAGCCCCCTCCTGACGAACGGGCACCTGACTGTTTGCAATCATGACTTCTGGAAACCATGCTGCACCAGATACCCTTGAGGGGCTTCCTCAGGCACAGGCTTGAGAATCTGCACAGGGAGATATTTGTGGGGAGAATCACCCTGGTAACCTCTGTGGTTAAGGGTCTGTTCTTACTTTCATAGAGAACAGGTCTGCAAACTAGTGTCGCACGACCTTTTCTGGGGTAAGAGAAACATTTTTGCACCCCAAATATAGAGGGTGCCAATGGGTCAAAGAAAGGTCTGGCTTGGTGAGCCAAGTTTATTGGGGTTACATGGTGGAGCACAGTGGTTCAAAGGCAGCTATGTCTTGAGGAAGTACCATGGGGCAATTCACAGCTGCAGAGTCTCCAGCCCCGTCAGAACATGTTGACAGACCCTAGCTGGTCTTCTGTGGGTGGTCACAGCTGCTCAGAATCAGGATAGACACTGTCACACCCAACCCGGAAGAAACAGGCTGTAATTCCCTGCCAGACTACTAGAATGCCTAAAGCATACGGTTATTTAGACTGAAGAATCAGTGTGAGGAGGTTATCAGTGGCTCTAACATCCTTCTTGGGGTGGCTAGGGAACACAAGTTGGAGACTACAGGGAGAGGTGGGGAGTATGGTCACCAGAAACTCCTTGACTCTGTCCCAGCTAGCTGAGCTTAGGGACATGTGGGACCACTCATTTTCCAGAGAAACCAATTTTGTTCTTCTTATTATTAATTTTTATTAAACATTTACTTACTTAGGGTGGGAAGCTTGTGAGTGTCACAGTCCTCACCGTATGGAAATCACAGGACTACCTTCTGGAATTCACTCAGGTGGCCAGCGGTGCCGACAGACAAACCTTAACCGCTGAGCCACCACACGGGCCCCAACTTCGTTCTTAACTTCTAGCGTTGAAGTGTGTTCAGATATTTTCAGGACCTTGTGGGAGTTGAGCCAAACAACTCCATGAGCTGGTTGTAGTCATAGAGCCACCGCTGTGTTCTGCCTTCCGCTCTCCCATTGCACAGATGAGGAAAGTGACAGGAGGGGAACTCGGCCAGTGACGCAGTCAAGAACAGGTGTCTATAGTCGCTGCCTTCTTTCTCTTGTTGCCTACACCCTGCATCTGTCTTGTCTCTGGGTGTCCACATGGGTGTGTCTCTTGGTCACCACTCTTCGTGCCTCCTTTCCATCCCAGGCTATTCCCGGGATGTCTGTCCCTCCCTTTGTTCCCTAGTCAGATGTTCTTAGTCAATAGACCTCCGGAGCTGGGTGCAGACGCCAACCTGCGCCAGCCGCGCCTCCTTGCCCCGGCCCCCTCCCGGTTTCCGGAAAGCGGGCGGGTCCCCCGGCTCTGCCGTCAGCGCCCCTGCCTTCGGCCCGCGCCCCATTCCCGCTGACCTCACGGACGCCGTAGTCGCGAGCGTTTATAAGCCACCGTCCCTCCGAGGAGCGTGCAGTCGAAGCGGGATACCGGAGCGCTGCAGACTCTACCCCGCCAGTTCGCACTCTGCAGCTCAGCATCTCAGACAGCTCAGCGGAATTCCCACCACGCAGGTAATGCCTCGGACCCTGGGACCCCCAAACAGGTGTCCCCTCCAACCGCCCCGCCGCCTTTCCGGGGTTCACTGGCCAGGGTACCCGGAGCGCTGGATGGAAGAGGTCGGCCAGCAGGTCCACGCCGGGATGATCAGACCCACCCTGGAGTTCGAATCTGTACACTAACGTTAGAAGTTCACTTTGGAATTAGGATATGGACGTCCAATGAGAGAGTCTTGGTTTAGTGTAGACACAGGAGTGTAGGGTTGCATGGGGAGTTCATGCATGCAAGCCAGAATCTCATGTCTGGAGTAAGGAAATAGGCTGTGGAGGGCTGAGGTAAGAATGTAGATGGAACTTTGGGGCAGCGATGACTTTAACTTCTCCAATCAGCACTGCAACCTCAATGGGTACACGGAGGTGGGGGTGTCAATTCCAAATGCAGTGCTGACTCCCCTCCCCCAACTTAGGGAGACAGTGCGAGTGGAGACCCCAGAGTAGGAGCGCGGTGCATTCACCCTTGTTCTAAATGCCTTTGACCCTAGACGCCGCGATGCCAGGCTCTTGGCTGCTGCTGGCTCTGGCTTTGATCTTCACCCTCACTGGTATCCCCGAATCCTATACCTTGCTCGAGGCAGCCCAGGAGGAAGGTGCAGTGACTCCCGACCTTCCTGGCCTGGGGAATGTCCAGATCCAGCCAGAACGTCGATTCTTGCGGAAAGACCTTGAGCGGGTTCGAGGGGACCTGGGTGCAGCCTTAGGTAAGTATAGGGGGAGGGGAGCTACGTGGGGAGGGTTGGGGGAGCCACCTGTCATGCCCCTTTCAGACCTGAGAAGCTCATAGCCTCATAGCCATTTCCTCAACAGGGTGGAGAGGTGACCAGCTCTTGGAACCACAATAATTCTCAGTGTTAGAAATAACCAGAAGACAGACTTTCAGTAGTCACAATTTCACGTGTCCCCTATCTGTGACAGCTTTACCTGCTATTTACTAAGCACTTATATCTAAGGCCCTGTCTATAAGGACATGTTGCCATTTTGTACTGACAACTGGGGTTCAGAGAAGTCAAGTGAGTGGCTGGCTAATGGTCACCCAGCAGGGAAGTAAAGAGCTGGGGCTGGAAGCCAGAGGTCCTTGATCTTCTGTTTAGGGGTTGTCTATAAGACCTGAGGAGCAGACAATGGGAGGGAGGAGCAGCCTGAAGTGCTAGGGCAGAGTGCAAGCCTGGAGTTGATCGTGGCCTGCAGGCAAGTGCCCCTGACGAAGGAGCCAGGTTCTCCCACGAAGGAGCCAGGTTCTCCCACACTGGCTTTTCCTTCTCCAGACTCCTGGATCACGAAGCGCCAGCATCCGGGCAAAAGGGAAGAGGAAGAAGTTAAAGCTGAAGCGAGGGGAGACTTGGGAGAAGGGAGAGCCTGGAGGCCCCAAAAACGACAGCACCCCGGCCGTCGTGCCAACCAGGACAAGTATTCATGGGTAGATGAGAAGGAAGGCGACTGGCTGCCACCGTCCCAGTTACCACATTTCTTTCTGGATTCATGGTTCTTAGACGTCCCCCAAGTCAAGCGGCAGCACCCCGGCCGGCGATCCTTCCCCTGGATGGAGTCTGATGTCACCAAGAGGCAGCATCCAGGCCGGAGGGTCATAGATCCCAAGTTCCAAAGAAGCTGGGAAGAACAGAAAGAGGGACAGGGTGTTCCAATGCCTGAGAAACGCCAGCACCCTGGCAAAAGGGCATTGGGTCCCCCTTGTGGGCCCCAGGGGACTTGTGGCCAAACAGGCCTGTTCTGGCTCCTAGGTAACCTGAGCAGGGGCCAGGAGACCCTGGAGAAGCAAAGCCCACAGCTGGAAGCCTGGGACCGGGAACCTCTGTTGGAGGAGTAAGCCTAGTCAGGCTTTAGGTCTAGGATGATATAAGCCCTGTGTTCCCTATCACATTTCCTCTCTTAGATGCTAAACCTGAGCCCTCTGTACATAGCATCCTCCCCAGTCCCCTTCCTTACCCACATCAGGGACTGGGGGTGGGGCACAGATCTCAGAGCCCTGTCCCCAACAGCCCCACAATCTCGCACCCCTTCAGCACTGGCCAAGATGGTTCTTCCACACCTCCTAAGGGACTTCCTCAGAAAGGGTGGGATTGAAAAGTTTTGATGTTAAAATCCAACTTCTGTCCTCTGCCCCATGTGGCAAGACTGACCTGGTTTAGCTTTAGCGCATCCTCTAAACTGGGGGTCCTGAGCAGTTTGGGGGGAATATTCAGACATGCCCATGGTGGGGGGATCATATCTTGTATATAACCCTGCTCTTGTTCATCTCAACGACAATAAAATATATCCAGGTCATCTGTTGCTTTGCTCTTCTGTCTAGATTGGGGTCTTTCTTTTGGGGCTTTTTGGGATGGCTCCCAGCCACAAGCTCTGCCCATGGGACATTAAAAGGGTTTCCTCTTAACTGAGGAAATCAGGACCCTATTACCTGTCCCCCAATCTCAGAACACAGTGTTACTGCAACTAAGGGTCTGATTCTGGAGTCGTTGATTGGCTGGGTGTTGTGGGTGGAGATCAGGGGCTAGAGAAGATAGTGGGCTGCTGTGGAGATCCAGATTTGGTGGCAGGGCAGGGGTGGGGGTGGCTTGGTCCTGTGACAGTAGCATGAACCAGGCAAAGGATCAGGGTACACTGACTAAAACTAGGGTGCTTCTGGAGTCAGTCCTGAGAAGCTGGCTAAGAGGGAACAAACTGACAGAAGTCACTTGATCACTGTCCTCTGAACAGTCTTCCTGTCATGCCTCACAGTCCTCCTAGGTGCTTTTACTTTCTAAGTGAAGGAATTGGCCCCTTTGCAACCTTTGACTGAGACCAGCTTCTCTGTGTGGGTGGCTGTGGACACTTCCTTCAGCCAGAGGCTGCGCACATCTTATTCAGTATAGGTTGTTAGAGTAGAGCAGCTCTACATTTGGCAACTACATTTTCCAGCCTCCTTTGCGGGTAAGGCCGAGTCACATGTCCAATTCTGGCCAATGATGCTTCGCAACTGGTCTAGGTGGCTAAAGCAGGACATCCCCAGACTTTTTTCCTGCCATGGAGGTTGTACGTTGCCAGGGGACATAGTAGAAGGTTTTGAGGTGCTGGTTTCACCTGATGGAAGTTAGAGACGAATCACCATGCCAGACTTCAGTGTGCAAAAGACAAACATGTTAAGTCACTGAGAGTCACTAGAGAGTGTTACCAGACTTAACTAACTCGGACAAGCACAGCCTGTCTTTTCCCACCACACAAAACCCCTTCCCAACTTTTGTTCCCCACAAAGACCTCCTAGATTAGGTTTGGCTTAGAGTAGGTATTTGATAAATACTCATCTCATGTATATTACAAGCTTCAAGTCACTTTGATTTTAGTTTCCTGACCTGACTTTCTACCAGTGGAAAGACAGACAAGAGAACAGAAGAAGACAGGTTGGCCTGAGAAACACTGGTTTCATGTCTGCACACATCAGTATAGGCTGTTGTTAGAGTAGAGTGGCTCTGCATTTGGGAAATGTAGAAGGGAAATGAAAAGGCTAAGCAAAGAGGCCTTCCTACAGAAGGAAATAGCTAAGCCCAAGTTTCAACAGAGAAAAAACATCCCAGCAAAAGGAAAGCATCAGTGAGGACCCATGGCAGAGACCATGCAATCTCGGGGAGAATGTGAGATCTGAAATGTGTGGGAGCCTCTCTTCTCTCCCAGTCTCTACTAGCCCTGAGGGAATAAACCCTGAAGCTTTTGCTGTCCAGCCCTCTTCAGTTCAGTACAGTTTCCACACAGAAGCTTTGATTCCTTGGGCCTAGGAGATGACTCAATGGGTTTGCTGACTAGTTTTATGTGAACTTGACACAAGCTAGAGTAATCTGAGAGGAGGGAACCTCACTTGAAAAATGCCTCCAAAAGTCAGGCTATATAGGCAGGCAAGCCTGTTGCATATTTTCTTAATTAGTGATTGGTGGGGAAGGGTCCAACCCGGGGACCACCCCTAAGCACTTGTGGTCCTGGGTTCTATAAGAAAGTAGGCTGGTTGCCGGGCGGTGGTGGCGCACGCCTTTAATCCCAGCACTTGGGAGGCAGAGGCAGGCGGATCTTTGTGAGTTCGAGGCCAGCCTGGTCTACAAAGTGAGTCCAGGACAGCCAAGGATACACAGAGAAACCCTGTCTCGAAAAACCAAAAAAAAAAAAA
>CAJQZJ010001896.1:16816691-16875254 GCA_907164525.1 Lophiomys imhausi
AAAAAAAAAAAAAAAAAAAAAAAAAAAAAAGAAAGTAGGCTGGGCAAGCCATGAGGAGCAAGCCAGAAAGCAGAATCCCTCCATGGCCTCTGCGTTACCTCCTGCCTCCAGGTTTCTGCCCTGTTTGAGTTCCTGCCTTGGCTTCCCACCATGGACTATGATTCAGGATATGTAAGCCAAATCAGTTCCTTTTCCATAAGTTGTTTTTGAGCAAGGTGTTTCATTACATCAATAGTAACACTAATTAAAACAGATCATGTGGAACCAGTTGTGTTTACACACCCCTTTAATCCCAGCACTCTGGGAGGCAGAGGGAGGGGGATCTCTGAGTTTGAGGCCAACCTGGTCTACAAAGTGAGTCCAGGACAAGCCAGGAGTTTTACACAGAGAAACCCTATCTTGAAAAACCAAAAACCAAAACAAAACAGGTCGTGAGGTATTGCTGTGGCATCTGACCATGTTGTCTTGGGGAGGATTGTGTAAGGACTTTGGGACTTTGGACTAGGAAAGCCATGGAGTGTTGAGAGCTCAGTGATCTGTTCTTTAGGAGCTTAGAAGATAAGAGTGTTGAGAGCAATGCAGAAGATGGAGGTCTGAGTGATGACATTTCAGAAGAAAGCAAAAAATCTACTGGGTTATTTGTGTGAAGAATACGTGGTATAGCTAGTCAGCTGGGGCTGAAGAATAAGCCATAATTAACAAGAGACCGTGAAAATGAACCTTTCGCTTTGCTGGGATAATTATACTGGTCAGCTGTAGCTGAGAAATTGGCAGTGATTAAGAAGAGACCAGCACCGTTAAAGTGAAATATTCTGGGAAGTGTTTCCTGAGAGTTAGCACACGGAAGCCGTGTTCTAGAGGTGGCCAAGGCTATACCTTGTGATGGCAGCCAAACTTGGTAATGTGTAACAGTCTCCCAGGTGGTACTGGTTTTGAAGGCCTGAAGGGGTCATGGAGAGGCTTGGCACTGGGAGAGGCCATTGGTGAAGGTGCAGCTTCAGTAGCAGTTGAAGCCCAGGACTGAAGGGATCATGAAGAAAAGTCTAGGCTTGGTAGCAGGAAGAGAACCCAAGAGAGGCTGTTGATGGAAGCACAGACCAGTGGCAGCAGAAACCCAAGAAGCATTTTGGAGATGCCAGTACCATGGGATGACCACCAAGAACAGCAGCAGCAGTGGAGTGTAGACTGTCTAAGCCTAAAAGACAAGTTGTGTGGGCTGCAGTGGGCAGAGTCAGAGAAGTGACCCAAGCCCGACTGGAGGAGCCTAGAAGGCCATGAGTTGATCTCAAATACTGGACATGGAGTTATTTACACTGCTGGAGTTTATTTAGCTTTGTTCAGATACTGACTGTGCCCTTGTTCCTCCCTCTTAAAGTAAGAAAGTTCTTTCTTTCTTTCATTTTACATAGTTGAGAGACTTTAAACTTTTAAAAAAGAGATATTGGAGTTTTACAAAGACTGGATGTAAACACAGAGCTGTCGTGATGTGGGGAGTACATGCAGCAGCTTTCTAGTGTACAAGCGCCAACTTGTATCTAGAGTTAGCTGCTGCTGACAGCTTCCTGGCCAGTTTCACATCTGTAGTATGTGTGATTGAGGGATTGGTTGATTCTGGTACTGGGCCTTGAACTCAGGACACTTCACATACTAAGTAAGCATTCCACTACTGAGCCAACCCCAGCTCAGCATAGTATTTTAAAAGTCTACTCATGTTAAAGCATGCAACAGTACTTCCTTTTTTATAGCTAAATAGTACTATCTTGTGGTGATGGGCACTCCATCATAAAATGTATCTACTTTAGGGCTGAGCTGAGGATGTAGCTCAGTCATCCTAGGCTTACTTAGACAGTCTACACTCCACTGCTGCTGCTGTTCTTGGTGGTCATCCCACGGTACTGGCATCTCCAAAATGCTTCTTGGGTTTCTGCTGCCACTGGGCTGCGCTTCCATCAACAGCCTCTCTTGGGTTCTCTTCTTGCTACCAAGCCTAGACTTTTCTTCATGATCCCTTCAGTCCTGGGCTTCAACTGCTACTGAAGCTGCACCTTCACCAAGGCCTCTCCCAGTGCCAAGCTCAGGCTTGTCTGGCTCGCATGAAGCTCCCTTTCCAGCACTCTGCTGCACTCAAACAAAAGTCTCAGCATGAAGTGGTGCATTACTGTGTCTCAGCTCCAAGGAGGCTGAAGTAGGAAGCTCTCTGAAGGCCAGGAATGTGATGCCAGCCTGGGTAGCAGTGAGGTCCTGTAAAAAGACAAAAAACAAGGCAAACCACCAGACCTAATGCTTGAAATATGGGCCATCCCCACACCACTTTCTTGGACCCATTTCAGGTATACATTGTTTGTTTGCTTGTTTGTTTCTAGAGGCAATCTCACTAAGTTGCCCAGGAGGACCTGTGTATGTTTTTCCTGCTTGTATGTCTGCGTACCATGCTCTTGCCTGCTTCCCACAGAAGTCAGAAGAGGGGATCAGGTCCTCTGCAAGAGCAGCAAGTGGTCTTCATTGCCACGCTGTCTTCTCTAGCCTTAGTAATTTTTTTTTAAATGGCTTTCCTTACTAACTGGAACAGTCACTGACAGTCATGCAACGTGAATACAGTAATGGTTTCTTGATCTCTCCTCTTCTCTCCACTCCCATTGTAACCCCTGAAGTACAGTTCTATCAGCCCACCTGCCAGCACCACCCTCTTTCCCTCACTGGCACAGGGAAAAAAAAAGTACAAGCATCCAATAGCAAGAGCAATATTTAAATAACTCAACAGACATTAGCCACTCAGCACACAGGCCCTGACCAATCAGAATGTAGTCTATACAGATGTAAGGCTCAGTAGTGGGAGAGCTGAGCGCTGTCAGGCTGGGTTCTACTTCCCGCTTACAGGTTACCATGCTTCAGTGTGCTGTTCTAATGATTTTCCTGTTCTTCCCTAGCTGTCACCTCAGTAGTCTCTTTGCCAGAATGTGACACTGCAGCCCTGAGGCCCTCTCCTCCCTCAGAGTTGTCACAATCTATAATTGCACCTGCCTGAGACTGGGTGTCCCCAGCACTAGCCCTGAGACAAGGATTTGAATACAGTTTTCATATATGGACTTCAATCCCAGGATGCAGTGTTCTGGAACGGAGGACAGATACAAAGAAAGGAAGGGAAGAATGTAGGCTGTATTGGTGAACAGGTTGGGATTCTATCTTGTTGAGACGTGGGTCACAACTCAGAGTTGTCCAAATTGATAGGCAGAGGAAATTGGGAATATGCTTCCTAGTTTCCTCCAGTCAGAGGCTGAGGGCTCTTCAATGATTATGCCCTTCTAGCCACAACCAGCTGATCCCATGAAGCTGCTTTGAGAAGGCCAATAGGTAGACAGGAATAGTGAGTGCACGCGCGTACACACACACACACATACATACACAAACTACACACACATACCCATGCATAACATATGCAAAAACACACATGTACACACACCCATATTCATGCATAACACATAGAAACACACACACACCCATACTCATGCATAACACACACACACACACACACACACACACACACACACAAACCCATACACATGCATAACATACACACAGCACCTCAGAGGAAACCAAATGGCCCTATCCTGGGTATTGGCTTTCTCCTCTGCCCTGTGACACTAAGAAGCTATAGTAATCTGGGCTCTTTGCAAGGCTCTTTCCCAGCTTCTGTTCATACCTCTCATGTAGTATAGATCTTGAGGGTTTAATATTTAAGTGTGTGTGTGTGTGTGTGTGTGTGTGTGTGTGTGTGTGTGTGTAGAGGAAGGGCTGTGCACACCACTGCATGCTTGTAGACGTCAGAGGACAATTTTCAGGAGTGGGTTCTCTGCTTCCATCATGTTGGGCCCAGGGATCAAACTCAGGTTGTCAGGCTTGGCAGCAAGTGCCTTTTCCTGCTGAGCCACCTCATAAGCCCCCTCAGATCTTGAATGTCTCAAAGACTACATGTTAAAGGAATGATCCCCACAGTGTTGCTATAGAGAAATAGTAGAACCATTAAGAAATTATGCCCAGTAGCAGGTCCTTAGGTCATGGAGGGCATACCCTCCAAGAGGATTCTGGGTCCCAGGGGTCCTCCTTCTCTCTTTCATTATTTCTTGAGCTCTGCGGTGCTCTGTGCCATGAGGCTGCCTCACTACAAGAGCAAAACAACCAAGGCCAAGGGGTCATAGACCAGACCCTCCAAAACTAAGCTAAACAACCTTTTTCTCTTATAAATTGATTATCTCAGGCATTTTGTTACTGTGACAGAATGCTGACCCCTCCTTTAAAAATGACAAATGTCTGTCTCAGAGAGATGATATGACTTATGAAAGGCATAGCCCAAGGCTGGTGAAATGGCTCAGTGGGTAAAGAAGCTTTCCATCAAGCCTGATGACCTCGGTTTGATCCCCAGGACCCACATGGTGGAAGGGTAAAGCTGACTTCCAAAAGTTGCCCTTGCCAATCATGAGCACCTCGGCATGAGTGCATGAGCACACCCACACCAAATAATGTAATTAATTAAAAAAATAGTAAAGACACAGCCCAGTTCTGTAAAACTTCAAGTACAACAAGCCCCTTTTAAAAATCTTTATTTTGTATTACTTACATCATTGCCCTGAGCTTCTGTTAGAAGCCAGCTAGTACTTCCATGAGGAGGCACCCTCTCCCATCCGTTGAAGCCACCATTTCCTCTGATGGGTTCTATAATTAATTCTTTTTGCAAAACCTTGTTTCGATTAATTATTTGCAGTCACGGCACTGGTTTTCTGAGAGACTCAGTTCCTGTTCCAGGCCTCTTGGGTGGTCTGAGAACATGAAGGGCTTCTTACCTGAAGGATGTCAGCAATTAGTGTCCATTTTGATCGTCAGGCACGAGCTGACTGCCCGGGAGAACATCAATCAGCTCACTGGCTAAATCGTGCTCAGAAGCACGGGTTACCAAGGGGATTGTGGTCAGTGCCAGGATTTAAGTGGCGCTTGTCTTCGGGGATCGTCTTTCCTGAATTGCGGCCACGTTCTGGGCCTGGTGATTATCGGCAGGTTGATTAGACCTCATCCCACGTGGAGAGTGACTTCCTAATCGCCAGATGCTGGGGAGAAGAGTGTTTAGGCACATGCAGGTACGCCCCGTGTGACGTGCTGAAGGCTGGCATGGGTCCTACACTGCTTGCTGCTTTGAGCCTATGGCCCGAGGGTGGGGAGCACAGGGCATTCTTGAGATTCAGCTGGGCACCCTTAGGAGGAACTCAAGAGGCTGGGGAGGCCCTAGAGGGCGCGGAACCCTGGAGTCATTCCTGGAAGGTTGCAGATGCTGTCAGTGAATGCTGGCATGAGAAGAAAACTGTAAGGCAGTGTCAAGCACTGGACAGAAAACAGCCATGTGCCATGTAAACAGAAGATCCCTTAACTACTGGCTGCAGGTTCTGCTGTCATCCCTTCAGATTATATAACCTACAGGATGGAGGTGTGGTTCAGTGACAGAGCACTTGCCTAACAAGTATGAAGTTCTGAGTCCCATCCTTAGAATTACAAAGTAAAGGGAAAAAGAAAAACACAAAAGATTATATCATGGCTAGAGAGATGGCTCAGTGCTTAACAATGTTGCTCTTGCAGAGGACCAAAGTAGGATTCCCACCTCCCCTGTCAAGCTGCTTACCAGTGCCTGTAACTCCACTTCCAGCAGGGATCTGATACCCTTCTCTGGTCTCAAAGGCCACTGTACTTGTGCACATACGCGCACACACACATACACAATGAAACAAACAAACAAAAAAGTCTTTATAGAGTGATTATATTGCCTAGCAGTGACATGGCACACATGATGTAGCTATATGTTCTCACAGTAGCAAATCTTCCAGTGAGATATTCCTGGAGACATGGTCTCCAGACCAACCATGCAGGCCTGTAGTTACCACTATCAGTGCTTCCTGAGCTCTGAGTACTTCATGGGAAACGGAGGCACACAGCTGCAGAGCTCTGGATCTCTTGCTTTGCATGAACACAGCAGTTCCAGAGTGAGCCCCAGGACCCTTGGGGCTCCTTGATGTCTTCACTTTCCTTGTTTAGAGGGAGCCCAGGTTCCTTCATATTCAACCAAAACAACAGCAGAAGGCTGATAACACTCAAAGCAATCCTACCTTGTACAATGTCAGATACTCTAACAGTTTGTACAAGTACAGACCAATGCCACTCAGTAAACCGTTTTCTTTTGAGAAATACTAGTGTTTTCATAAACATATATAAATTATGTTAATAGGTCAGGATTTATTTATTTTTAAAGATGTTTTTGTTTTTATTTTATCTGTATGTGTGTTTTTGCATAAATGTATGTGCACAATGTGTGTGTCTGGTTCCCTTAGAGGTCAGAAGAAGGTTTTGGGTCCCCTGGAACTGGAGTTCCAGGTTGTTGCAAGGTGACATGTGGGTGCTGGGAACTGAATCCAGGTCCTCATAAGCACCGAACCACCATTCCAGCCCCAAGGTCATGATTTATCCTTGCTATAAAATTTAAAATTTTAAGCTGGGCATGGTGGCACATGCCTTTAATCCCTGCACATGGGAGGCAGAGGCAGGCAGATCTCTGTGAGTTCGAAGCCAGCCTGGTCTACAGAGTGAGTTCCAGGGCAGCCAGGGCTATTACACAGAGAAATCCTGTCTCGAAGAAAACAAAACAAAACAAAAATTCTAAGAGCCAGAGAGATGACTCAACAGGTACGGACACTCGCTGCCAAGCCTGAGTCTACTTCCCAGAACACACATGGTAGCAGACAGAACTAACTCCTGCATGTTGTCATCTAACCCCACCATGCTTGCTCACTGTGGCACACAAGTGCCTCCACTGGAACACTCAAAAATTTAAAGTTCTAGTTTTAATCTAATATGGGAAAGATCAATAGCTATAGCCCACATGATGAAATTTCCTTTGGGACTTCAATAATTTTGAAGTGAGTAACAGTCTTGAGGCCATAAAGACTGAGAGCAGTTGACATTCTCTGTCTGAAGAGTTTGTGTTTTATATCCCATGAGTTAGTCACTGTTCTAAGCATATTACAGTGTCACCTGCCTTGTAATGGCATTTCAGTCCATGATGGACTGAATAGGTGACAGTGGCCAGGGTAGCCTCAGACAACCCACATGTGCTTTGTCCCAACCAAATCACTTTCTCTCGTGCTTAATTTAGGATCAAGGGTTCATCAGGGCCCAAGAATAAAATCTGCATAGCTCATGTTATCAGTAAGAGGGCTCATCAAACAACCGACATGGAAGACATTTTAAAAATGATTAAGGAGAAACCCAGTGAGATGCCCTGGCTAGTGAGGGTGCTTGCCACCAAGCCTGAGCTCTGAATTCAGTCCCTAAAAGTGTCCTCTGACCCCAACACATGCCTCCCCCAAATAAAGAGATAAATGTAACAAACATTTTAATGATTAAGAGATTGAGGATGTGCCTCACTGGAAAAGTGTTTGCCCAACATGCATGAAGTTCCCAGTTCCTCTCCCAGCCCCACAAGACGAAAAGATTAAAAATTACATAAGAGGGTGTGATGGCTATTCTCAGTTGTCAACTTGACTATATTTGGAATGAACTACAATCCAGAAATGTTGCGCACACCTGTGATCTGGATCTTGAGGCAGGAAGACACAAGTTTTTGATCCAGATCTTGAAGTGGGATGACGCACACCTTTAATCTGGGCCATACCTTCGGCTGTGGGCCTGTATAAGGACAATGGAAAAAGGAAGGGTTCATTTGTTCTTCAACAGCTTGCCCTCACTTTGCCAGCATATCTGTTCCTTCACTGGCATTGGAGCCTACTTCTTCAGCATTCCAGCGTATATAGAAGACCAGCTGAGACATCCAGCCTTGCAGGACTAAGAAGCTACTAGATTCTTGGATTTTTTTATTAACAAAACGCCACTGTTGGATTAGTTGGACTGAAGCCTGTAAGTCATTCCAATAAATTCCCTTTTTACATATAAAAAGAGATTCATTCCATAAGTTCTGTGGCTCTAGAGAACCGTGACTAATACAGAGGGGCTGGAGAATTGATCAGCAGTTAAGCATGGCTATTCTCCCAGAGGTCTTAGGTTCAATTCCCAGCACAAACACATGGTGACTCACAACTGTCTGCAACTCCAATCCCAGGGGAATCTGATAACCTCTTCTGGCCTCTGTAGCACTGCACATACATTTAGTCCACAGACTTACATGAGGTAAAATGCCCAACATGTAATATAAAAAAATATTTTTAAATAGGGTGTTGCAGAATATTTGATCACACTGTGAACCCCTAGACTGTGAAGTGAGAAATCTGTTTCTACTGTGGGATGACTCAGCCTTCAATCCTAGAGCTTTCTGTTTACTGCAAACAAATGGTTATGGTGTGGCTCACCTCTAGCACACACCTTTAATCCAAGAATTTTCTGTTTATCGTGAACAAGTACTTATGATATGCCTCAGCTCTAAGCATATACCTTCAATCTAAGAGTTTTCTGTACACAGGATTAAATAAAGTTAACCCTAGGTCAAGAGGTGGAGCAAGAAACCAGCTGACAGGGGTCAAACGGAAAGGAGGGACATGGAGCTGAGGGGTGTTTAAGACAGTGCGGAGAAGGAGTTGGGGTGACTCTTCCCTTGGGTTTTCTTCCTTCAGAGTTCTTCCTTTGTAGAGCCTGACTAATCCATCTTGAAAAGAAGATTCCATTTTGTATTAAGTTTGACTTAGAGCTGACCTCCAGTTCCAGAACAACAACAAAATGTACCCAACCTTGGATTCCAGGGGTGTTCCCTCGTCACCACTGGACAGCTCACTCTGAGAAAGCACCCAAAATGTCTAAACAAACTTTCTGGTGGTCAAACTGACCACAGCTGGTTAGTCAGTAACAACGAGACAATCAGAAATGGACTTGACTAGTTACCCAAATGTCATCCAATCATATGATTAAAAAAAAAAAAAAAAAGAAAAAGGAAAAAAACCCTGTTTCTTTGTCTAAGTCTGTATATAAACCCTATGTTTTCTGGGTTTAGAGCTCTCAACTCAAAGTGCTACATTGGTGAACCTTGAGAATCCAAGCTCTGAGGTTTAATAAACAACCCTCATGCATTTACATTGGAGATGGCTCCTGGGTGGTCTTTGGGGGTCTCAAGTACCAGGCAGAACATCTTCACACTTCTTCCTTTAAGTTCTTCTTCCTTTGGTTTTTTCCTTCAGAGTTCCTCTTCCTTTGAGCTTTCTCCTTCAGGTTTTCTCCTAGGTGGAATGTTGTGATGTTGGTAGAATAGGAACGTCCCCCTGGATGCTTTTTCTGCCTCTCTGAGTTAGCAGGTTTTCAACCAAGCATCTGGCTCCTGACTCTTCATTGGTAAAATAGTATGATTGGGATATTTTCGGGTTTTTTTTAACAATTTGATATCTTTTATTTATTCTTTGACAGTTTCATACATGTGTATAGTATATCTTCATCATACCCACTCCCAACAACTCCTTTTAGTTCTCTCCAGGCACCCCCAACACATCTCCCTCCTGTCTTCATGTCCTTTCTTTTTTTTTTTATTTGTAATTTACTGAATATAATTAGTGCTGCCTGCTAGAATGTTGACTGATCTTGTTGCTTGATGTTTTGTGGGAGACCCTAGCTTCTGTACATTCATGGGCATAGCAGCTGTGTAATGTTCAGAACACAGCATTTCACAGCACTTCTCCCCAACCTCCATCTCTTCACATTCTTTCTTCTCCTCTTCTATAATATTCCCTGAACCTTGGCAGGAGTAGAAGGAGTTGCCATAGATGTTCCATTTAGTGATGAGCATTCGATAGTCATTATTCTCAGCTCTCTGACCAATTATGAGTCTCTGTAGTCACTACTGACTACTACAGAGAGAGACTTTTCTGCCCAAGACTGAGGGCAGCGCTACTCTGTGGGTATAGCTATAAATATGTAGAAGTCAGTTTGACCATATGTCCAGTTAGCAAGATAGTAAATAGTAGGTTCTGCCCTAGGGCTAATGACTGACTGCCCAAGCCATGGGTTTTGAGCAGGGTTACAGTACCAGGCATGAATTTTCTCCTGTGCAGCAAGCATCGAGTCCAATTCAAAAGTAGTTGGTTGTCCCCAAAACCTTCATGCCATTATTGTACTAGTGGACATTTCTTGCCTGGCAGATTAGTATTGTAACAAGTGGGGTCCAGTTTTAGGTAAGATCATTGATGACTTTTTTTCCCTCAATGGCCTGCACAGCACTTTCTGGCACTATGAAATTTAGGTCACTTCCTTCCAGCTCCATTTCTCTATATCCTGAAACCAAAGTGTGTCATGTCTTCAGCAATTGGGTCTTCCTTGATATTGTGTTGAACTTACTTTTTCTCTTGCTGGTTTAAACTATTCAGAATTCACTGTTTTGCACAATGTATGCATGTTTACATATAATGAGCTGCAGCAGGGTGTCTAACATTTTGACATTGTGACACACATTATTACAATTAAGAACTGTGTGATCCAGTTACCAACAAAGAAAAACAAAATTTAATCTCATGATGCTATTTATTTAGAGACAGGGTCTCACTATGTCACCCTGGCTAGCCTGTAACTCCCTATGTAGACTAGGCTGGCATCGAACTCACAGATATCCTCCCACCTCTGCCTCCCAACCATGCTCCTTATCAGAATGTTTCAAGTCATCTTGGACTGAGTTTTCCTCACATCCTGGGGTGGCCAACCTCCGTGCTACCAGCTCCATATTTGGAATTGGTACCAAACAGAAGCAAGTCAACCCACACCCAGCTCCTGACTCCCCCCATCACTGGGCTGTGCCAGTAGGGAAGTAACTCCTTGCTTGGTCTCTTCCCTTGCAAATTGGAGACAGTCAACCTGTGGAAGATTAATTAAACCAGGCGCTTAGAGGTCAGTTGGTTGTCAGATGTATAATGTTACTAGAAGTGTCTGTTCAATGTGGTCAGTTTGCATTTTAGCTTTCACTTGGCAAGGATTTTGAGCTTTCAACAGATTCTCAAAGGAGTATATAGTTAGGTCAAGGGGTTCACAGGGGCTGCTGGAGGCTCTAGGTTGGCTGAGGATGCTACAATTAGCATCCACCATCTATGGAACTTGTGTGGGGCAATTCTGTTCTGAGTGTTGATGTGACAGAGTCCTGATCTTGCACAGTTGATTTCTAGCTCCTTCATGGCTCCAGGTAGGCTTGGGTCCTTTTGGCCTCCCAAGCTGTCCACAGGCTTCATGCTGTTAACCCTGATGGCAGAGCCAGGAGAAGTGGGTGACTCAAGGACCACTAGAGCTATCAAGGAGAAGCAGCAGCTCAGGAACGGTTTCCCCCAGGGGTTAGCACTGTGCCCCCCCACCCCTGAGCGCCTCAGGCCAGGACTAGTTCCTTGCCAAAGACACCAGCAGCAGCAGCCTTTATCTTTAATGGGTCCCTCATTCTCTGGCTCTTCTTATGGCATGATGCAGGCAGTGGTCTTGACAATGAGGGACAGCTGGGGTTATATGCTGCTCCAAAACCTTGCATACTTGACAGGCCGGCCAGCTGCCTCCACTTCTGGTCTGGCCTTGGTTTGTCTTTTCTACAGCTTGGAAGAGACTTGGGGTGGGGGAGTAGGGGAGGAACATGATTTTTCTTGGGAGAGAATCAGGCTGAATCTCTTCCCAAGAAAATCTCTTCAAGACTGACCCCTACTATCCCTCAGTTGCGCTCTCAGCACCTAAGGAAAGTCAGGTTCAGTCTTCTGTGAGCTAGACCCATCCACTGCCCTGTCTTCACTCCCTTTGTCCACAAGACTCTTCCTTTTTCATTTGGAAAATACCAGTTTAACAATTATCATAGGCACCTCCTTCTCCAGGAAGCCCACCCTGACCTCCCGCATGGCACCACGGTCTCCTCAGTCCCTCTTGCTAGAGTTGGAGAGATCTGGGGTCAGAAGGACCCTTAAAGTTTGATTGAGAGCTGCACACCTCCAAGAGTGATCTAGCATCCTCTGGATGCTCACTCACAAGACAACAGTTCCCTGGCATCCTATGGAAGAGGGAAGGAATTGAAAAGAGTGCACCTGGAGGCTGGGAAGCACCCAGCTGGCCTGGGCCTGTGAAGGCCGGCTAGAGCTCTGAGTTTGCAAGGCCCCATTAAATCTCCTCCCAGTGAAGGTTCAGTGCTTCTCAACACTGTGATTGTCCTAGAGTCTGGCCACTCCACATTCTGGGGCCTTCTGCTAATGGGGTTGAGGCAGGAATGAATTGTCTTCACCCCAGGTTCTTCTCCTACTTCCTGCAGGCGCATGACCAATTTCAAAGTGTTGTTTTCTTTTATTGGCAAAGAAGATGTTTGGGCACCTGTTCTGATTTATTTCTCATCAGCCTCTCTTGGTCCCAATCCTGTCAAACAGAGACCTGCTGGGCTGGAGAATCAAACTACTGCTGATCGGCAGGCTGTAAATTTTACGGGGCTCTTGCTAAGCACACCAAACATGATCTGGAAAAATTAAACTTCTTGCTTCTCTTGCTCCCACCTGTAAGTGTCTCTGCAGGTCAACTGTTCTCTGTACCGTCTTCACCTCTGGTGGAAGGAGTAAGTGTTCCCTCAGTTTCCCTCCCTCCACTAACTTGTCATACAAGTTCTGCTTGGTGTCTAGTCTGTTTCTTGCTGCCACTGGTTTCAAACTAGCCTGTGACACAGGCATTTTTCATCCCCACTTTATAACTCTGGAGACTAACACAATTTAAGCATACAGTAGGCACTTAATACATACGGGTTTAGAAACTGAGTATGGGGGTGCCTGCTTATAATCATAGCACTCAGGAGGTTGAGGGAGGAAGAACATGAGTTTCAGGTTAGCCTGGCCTACCTTTTGAGAAGTGAGATCCTTCTCAAAAAACAAAACCTCAGGTTAGCGCGTGAGCAGGCACACATACACACACACACACTAGTTTAGTATGTGGATGATTAAATGATATTAACTGTTAACTAAAACCAAAATTGACACTTGAAAGTGAACATTCATTTTGAGGATTGGATAAATTCAAATGTTGGGGGTAAGTGTACCACACCTTATGAAACTTTCGCTAGGGACTGCTGATAGTGCAGCAGCAACTGAAAAAGAAACAGAGAAACGCACCCACATTTTCCAACTCTCCTATTCCTTACCCCAGGGGATGAACAAAGAGGGAAAGGACAGGTCTTTGAATTATTATTGTTATTCTTTTTTGAGACAGGGTCTCACTATGCAGTCTAGGAATCATTATGTACACCAGGTTGGCCTTAAACTCACAGAGAGCCACTTGCCTCTGCTTCCTGAGTGCTGAGATTAAAGGCGGGCACCACTATGTATGCCTGGCTTGAATTTTTAAAAGTTTTTCTGCTTCTGCAGACACAAGAGACCTGTGACCTGACTGTGAACTTTTAGCAACATTTGGTGGGCCAGGGTTCTTCCCTTCTCACCCACCTGTAGGTTTGATCATTCTTCCATGGTTGGTTTAATTGTTTTCATCTATTTACATATCTACATCCAGACAATTAGGGCCCAAGAGGGCCTGGATTGGGTGTGGATATAAATTTGAGATTTAGAGCACAAGAAATCAATGGAGGAGGAAAAGAAGGTCGGCTGCTTTTAAATCTTTTTTTTTTTTTTTGGGGGGGGGGGTTCGAGACAGGGTTTCTCTGTTTAACATCCCTGGCTGTCCTGGAACTCACTCTGTAGACCAGGCTGGCCTTGAGCTCACAGGGATCCACCTGTCTCTGCTTCCCGAATGCTGGGATTAAAGACGTGCACCACAATGTCCAGCCATTTCAGACAGCTGTGAACTGCCATGTGGGTGCTGTGATTTGAATCAGGGTTTTTTGAAAGAAAAGCCACTGCTCTTAACTGCTGAGCCATCTCTCCAGCCCCTGCTTTTAAATCTTGAGGATTTAGGCTTTTTAAAAAAATCTCATCAGAGACATAAGCAACCACCATACTTGGCTTACGGAAAGAAATTTGTTCCTTCAGCCCTTTCCAACCTCCAGGCATGGAGACCCATTTCTTCAGATGCTTAGGACTACAAGAATTGTAACACTTCTCAGCACTGCACCTACTCAGTTAGCATCTGTGATCTAATGATGTCCAGGTGAGGGCTAGCTACCTGCTGTTACCTTCTGAGAGGGTGAAGGCTGGAAGCAGCTCCCAGCTCTGGAAGGTGCAAGTAGGGGGTGAAGGTGGGAGTGGAGGTGAGCAGAAGCGGGAGTGGGAACAGGGAAGCAGACAGAAGCTGGATACAATGGAAACTAGTAAGAAAATCCTATGGCCGGGCGGTGGTGGCTCACGCCTTTAATCCCAGCACTTGGGAGGCAGAGGCAGGTGGATCTTTGTGAGTTCGAGTCTAGCCTGGTTTACAAAGTGAGTGCAGGACAGCCAGGCTACACAGAGAAACCCTGTCTCGAAAAACCAAAAAAAGAAAAGAAAATCCTATGTAAGCCAGCAGAGATGGGGCACACCTTTAATTCCAGCACTTGGGAGGCAGAGGCAGGTGTATCTCTGTGAATTTGAGGCCAGTCTGGTCTACCGAGGGAGTTCCAGGACAGCCAGGGCTACAAACAAACAAGCAAACAAACAGAAAAACCTATTTCCACCACCTGGCCAGAGCTGCTATACTATTAAAAGAGAGGGTGATTAGACCAGTGAAGAACCTGTGATTGGCTTCTCTCTTTCTTCCCAACCCTTTAAGAGCTATGGAAGCATCCTACCAAGGAATTCCTCCCCTCCCCTTCTCCCCCCACTCCCTTCCACCCTGCCTCCCAATTAGTATTTAATATTTTAAGTTTACTCAATAATAAATTCATGTTGACTCATTCTAAAAAATCCCTAACATATTTAGACATAGAAGTCTAAAGCCAAAATTAGACTTCTACTTAGCCACCCTCTGAACTTGACAGCTTGGACAGGGCTGGATGGGATCGAGAAGATGAGGATCCGAGAGCCCTGGCATCCACCGATGTTGCCAGAAGGACAAGAAGGCTTAGCTCCATGAAGCAGAGAAGAACAAGGGAAAGGACTAGAGGCACTTGTCTGTTCCTCTTCTCCCCTTTGCCACTCCAGGCAAGCTTCTTCCTGGGACCCATCCAGCATGTTCCACATGGCAGGAATGAGCAAGGATGACCATGGAGCAGGGAGTAGTAGTGTAAGAGATAACTAAATTCAGTTCTCCTGGAGGTAGAGGGAACTATTAAATCACATGGGGGTGGTACCCTGGGTGATCCCTGCTCCTGTACTGACCAGCAGTACACTCTAGTGGCCAGTGGGGCAGACTGGTTAGGTAACCTCCCCAAAGGACACAGTTGTCTGCCTGCTGTGGCCTCTCTTCTCACAACTCTCCCAAACCTCTTCACTGTTTCTAGAATAGGCCAGGCAATAGAGTCAGATGGGACCCTGTAAACCTGTGCCCACATTGGGGGACACTTCTAGGAGTGTGGCCTACACACCTGTCTCCATATCATCTCTCACACATGCTGCCTTCTTTTGCATATATTGTTTCAGTACTTTTAATTATTTAGTGCATCTTGGGGAGTGTAGAGGGCATTGGACAACTAGGACTTAGGATGTCAATCCTAGTCTTTCTACCTTATTTGAGTTAGGATCTCTTTGCCACTGCATAAGCCAGGCTAGCCAGTCCAAAAGCTTGTGGGATTCTCTTGTCTCTGTTTGTTTGTTTGTTGTTTAGTAAATGAATATGGATCTTTTGCCTGCATATATGTCTGGCCACTATGTGCATGCTTGGTACCCAAGGAGGCCAGAAGGAGGGTGTTGGATTCCTTGAGATCCCTGGAACTGGAGTTAGAGATGACTGGGAGCTACTGTGTAGATGCTGAGAACTAAACCTGGACTCTCTGAAAGAATGTCCAGTGCTACTCACCTCTGAGCCATGCCACCAACCCCATCCCCAAGACTCTCTATAAGGCCATCTCTATACCTCGCTACTTCCCTTTGTTCCCTAGCATGTCCCTGTCCTTTTTCTTCACTGATAGAGACCATCTGGATACAGCACAATTCATCCATATGTTCTCTATGCATGGATGCTCTGGTTGTTCTTAGTGCATCCTGGTAGAGCTATGAGAGCTTTTCTGGGATGAAGCCCTTTGAAGAGAAACCCCAGGGGCCAGGTGTAGGGACAGTGCTATAGTGTGAATCTGGAATGTTCTCCCAGAGACCCATGTGTTAAAGTCTTACTTGGTCCCCAGGTCCTGGTCCCATCAGGAGGTGATGGAATCTATAGAATGCTCTAGCTCATTGGGTGCCTGCCCTCAAAGTGGACTGTGAGACATTGGTACCTTCCTCTCTCTCTTTTCTAATTACCTGGATATGAGGTAAACAGGCCTCCACCTCCATATACACCCGTGATGCATTTTGTTGACCTTGGCCATGTGAAACCTCCAAAACTGTATGCCAAAACATACAGTAATTGAAAACTGACTAGCATAGCACTTAATATTTATGTGCACAGATGTACATATCAGGGATGAAACTAGGGCCTCATGCATGCTAAGCAAGTGCTCTTCCAGTGAATTATACTCGTCCCCAAATTTTTGTAAATAATGTCCATTGCTCTATTGCAGGTTGTATTTGATTTACATTCTTAATATTAATTCATGAGATTTGAGCTAGTTCATTTCTCCCATATCATTTCCAACACCAGGTAGTTTTATGCCTTAATTAGTTTTAGATTGATCTTTGTTATATATGTTGTATCTAATTCAAAAGAAATGATGAAGCAGATTTATTCATAGCTATTCAAAGAAAGCATTTGAGAATTGTGACTAGATCATGTGTATCTTAGAGTCTGACTCCTTTGATTCAAAGTCCCACATCAACATAAGAGCTGTGTGGCCTTGGCAAGTTTCTTAACCGCTATGTGTATTTGTTTCTTCATAATGAAATGAGAATAATAATAGAGTGGCAGTATGTGGCAGCTCTATACACCCCTTCTTCACTGTAATTCTAAGACTAGGTTTCTACTAGTTGCTACAAGGCAGTGAATGTCTTGGAGTCATAATGTAGATCCTTTCCCCTGAGACTCAGGACCCTCTGTGGGCTTTACAGATGCTTTCTTAGAAGCTCTCACCCCCCCCCCCCATTTAAAACATTTATGGTCGGTATGAGTTTTCTTTTGCTGCTACAACAAGTTGCCAAAACTTACCAGCTTTAAAACAATGTGAATCTATCCACTTATAGGTCGGACACCCAGATGTTGCCTTGTAGGAATAGAACCTGAGGCCTCTAGAAGAGCAACCTGTGCTCTTAACTGCTGAGCCATTTCTTCAACCCTGGTTGATTGTTTTTGAGACAGAGTCTCGCAAAGTAGCCTTGTTTTTGAGACAGAGTCTCACAAAGTAGCCCAGGCTAGCTTCAAACCCCTGATCTTTCTGCCTCGGCTGTGATTAGCAGGATTGTGGCACCATACCCTGATCCGATTTAGAACTTAACTAGTTAGGTGTCCTGTATTTTTCTCCATCAATTTTGGCACCCTTAGTATAGGGCCTTCCCCAGTTTTCTGCATGGGTATTTCTCCTAATCGATCACAGCTAACCTACACTGGTGCCTGCTTCTCAGAGGCATCCCTGCTCACGTGCAGTGAGAGGTGAAGGCATGATCACACAGTATGATCCATGCTCTGTGTCTACTCCCAGGAAAGGACACATTTGCAGTCAGCACATGGACACAGCAGACATCACTAGTTGGTCTGGGAATCCAAACCATTGACTCCCAGCCTGGGATTGATCAGGCTCACTCCCTACACTTAGTGGTTCAGTCATTTGCTTGAAAGTCTACAGACTATTTCTGGGAGGACTGGGCAGGTAGATGGTTGCCATGGAGAGGCCCGGGATGAAAATGTACATGAGGGAGACTCACTTTTCACTATTAGCCTTGCCAGCCTTTCAGTTCGTACCTCATGAGTGTTTTACCTGCCACTAAAGAAAAAACGCTTTTAAATGTATTTTGAACTGAACTAAATTCTCTGCATATTTTTATCTCTTAGAATAAAATCTTTTATCTTATCCTAATAAGGATAAAATATCTTATCTCTTATTTTTTATCCCAAAGAGCATGAGGGTCACAGAAGAGGCTCCTGTCTGAGAGCCACTGGCTTGAAGGAAGCCACCCCCTCCACGTTGCTCAAGGTCTTTGTGGAAGGCCTTGTTCTTGAACCAATGTGAAACAGTCCTTTGGTGAAGGTGACCCCCTAAAATATCTCCAGTTACCCCTCTGCAGTGTTTCTGACCCACCCAATGGTCTTCTTAAGGGAGGTAAAGTATTGGTGTTGAGGTAGGGGATGCCTCCCACCTTCCTTCACATTTCTCTTCAAGCAGATGTCAGCAAGTTGGAATCATAGTATTCAAGTGAGCAGAAGTTAGAATAGGAAGAATATTTTGTTTTAAAATCATATATACTTAAAATTATATTTATTTGGGACTGGAGAGATAGCTCAGGAGTTAAGAGCACTGCCTATTCTTCCAGAGGACCTGAGCACCCATATCAGTGGCTCACCATCTGTAACTCCAGCTCCAGGGAGCCAATGCTGCTGGCCTTCTTGGGTACCTGCCCTACGTACACATACCCAAATGCATTCACACACACCTACACATAATTTAAAATAAAAACGAATGTTTGGAACATTTGTTTGGGATACAGTCTCACTGTAGAGCTGAATGAGCTGGTTTTGAACTTGTGGCTGAGTCTCTTGTCCCAGCCTCCCTCACACGGGGAAGACAGGTGGGCTAGCACAACTCTCTACTTTCCCTCCCTCACATTTTCTCAGTCCATGTTTTCAGGCTTCTGGGGATGGGTACCTCATTCCCTCGGGACCGACCTTTCTAACTACAGCCCTCTTTGCCAGAAAGGGCTGGCTGTCTTTGGGTCCAGACCAAGTCCCAGACACTGTCTTGGGACATCCTGCGGTCCCTTGCTAGGCCCCCCAGACTCTGAGTTCCCTGCCAAGGAACTTCTAAGACACCTTCGGTTTGCCCACAGCCCATCTTTCTCATAGGGCCCAGCACCTAGGGGCATGTGAGAGCCAACACATACCAGACACCACTTCACTGTGCCTGAATTCACGGCGACCAGAGACGCTTTCCTCCTAGAGAAGGCTGTGTCCACAGTAGAGGGCAATAAGTCTAGAGTCACCAAAATACTGGGGCACCCCCCACTCAACTTTGGCTTCTCTATGGACAGGTCTGAATTCTCTGGCATAGGAGGGCTATGGGTATAGCTTGGTGGTAGGCTTGCTTCCAAATGAAAATCTTGTGGTTGACATTCAACACCATAAATAAAATGAAACTAAGATAATAAATACATTAATTTTTAAAAAGGGAAAGCAAATGCAAGCTCAAATAAATAAAGGAAACGAATATAGATCTTGTAGATCTTGCAAGACTGGACCAGAGGTCCAGCAACAGCTCAAGCCTGGGACCTCTGAGGCTTGTGAAAGATGGAGACACGCTAAGGGATTCACTCAGTGGCAGCTGGCTCTGATGGTGGCTGCGCAGTAGAGCCACATGAGGGAGCTTGTTTGCCTTCCAGAACAGTCCAAGTGGTTGGCACCAACATCAGAACTCTCTAGGTATTGCATAGGAGGTGGGGGATGGGGAGGGCGGGCAAATATGAAAGTTCCTGCTGCTCTGAGCGCCCTCTGCTGGCACCTGGGAGTAGCCGCAGTTCTCTCACTGGGAGACTCCGGCTGGGACTCTGAGCTCGGAGGGTGGGGAAGGCCAGACTACTTATATAGACTGTTCTCCTTGTGCACATTAACACTTTACCTGAGGATGTTATTTAAAGTAAGAGGCCAGGAGACATGTGGGAAACCACTAGGTCTAGCACATGGGTGCAGGACTCGGGCAGAAGAGGGTGGCCCCCAATTCTGATCATTGGAAGTGTCAACCAGTCTCAAATAGAAATAGAAGTGGAAGGCAGCAGCCAGGCAGCATGGGGGCGTGGAGGAAGCTTTAATTAAAGTGCTTAATGCATTCGGCAATGTTTCTATTTTTTTCATGACTGAAGTCTCACCCATCCCCTTCCAGAGTTCCATAATGACAAGCAAGGGTCATTCATAACTTGTCGAGTTCAGCAAATAATTCCCAAGGCCAGCCCCTGTGCAAGCCCAAAACTAAATGTAGGAGAGAAGTGTGTCAAGATAAGAATAGCTCACTGTGCACCAGGCACTGTGGCCCTGCCTACAATAGTTCAGTCTTCACTTGGGTCCTCAGAGTCCCATTTTAAAGGTGAGGAAAATGTTCCAGGTTCAATAACTCCCCCAATTCATAGCTGGAATGGCAGTGGAGCAGCAAGGCTCTCCCAGAAGTTTCTAGTTTCCTGGTCACAGGTTTGTCCAGGAAGTATATATTTGTCCTTGAGAATTCACAGCACATGAAGTAACATCTCTGGAAAGGGACAGAGAGAATGGACACTGGAAACGGGTCTGGCCAGGTGAGGAGTGGGCAGGAGGCTAGGAGCAGAATGCTGGGGCAGAGAAAGAAAGGGCTTGCACAAAGACATGGACGTGGAGAAAAGCATGTAAAGGAGGGACGGTCTGTTGGCTGGGGTGCAGCCCAGTGGGGAGTTCTGGCTGGCATTTGCAAGGCCCTGGGTTTCATCCCCAGCACTGCAACAAACCAAGCAAAGGAATGTAGCCTGGCAGGAATGTGTCTGGACTAGGCTGAGAGTGTGCCCAATGGGAGAGTCCCAGTTCAAGTTACTAGAAACAACCCAGGGTTTTCAGAACAAAGGAAGGAGGCCTGGGTGTTCCCTGTTTCTGTCCCCTCACAAGAGGAGTATAGGCCCTCATATCAGCTGCTGTCCATCCTGGAGCTGGGGACCCACCTAGGGAGGGGGAGAGACTGGTTGGTCTGCCTGCACAGGATGACCAAGGCTCAAGGAGAAGGAAGGGGTTCACAAGTCCCCCTTCTAACTGAGGAGCTATGAATAGTCGATGGTTTCTAGGGAGTGAGAGTCAGTTTCTTTAAGGGTGCAGCCACTGATAGGTCAACTCTGCTCTAGTGCATGGTCCCCACCCAGGAGCTTATAGACAACACAAATTGGACTGAATGGATTATTTAAAAACAAAAAAGCAACCTGGTGGTTTATGCCTTTAATCCCAGGCAGAGGCAGGCAGATCTCTGTGAGTTCAAGGCCAGCCTGGTATACAGCACAAGTTCCAGGACATTCAGCCTATACAGAGAAACCCTGCCTTGAAGACAAAACAAAACAAAAAGCAACAAACAGTAAGAAGACATGAAGTTGTAGGGGAAGAGATGGTAGTGTATCTAACAAGACTTAAGGGAATATAGTGTGAACATGATCAAAACACATTGTATGAATCTGGGCATGGTGCCACACATCTTTAATCCCAGCATTTGGGAGGCAGAGACAGGCAGTTCTCTATGAATTTGAAGTCAGCTTGGTCTACATAGTGAGCTCCAGGCTACCTGGGCTATATACATTGAGACCTTGACTCAAATAAAAAAATAAAAAAATAAAAGGAAAGAAAGAAAAGAAAAAAGAAACCAAAAGCAGTGTATGAAATTCTCAAAGAAGTAATTAATATTTTTGAAAGAAAAAAAAAGAGGTAATTAAGCCGGGCGGTGGTGGCGCACGCCTTTAATCCCAGCACTTGGGAGGCAGAGGCAGGCGGATCTCTGTGAGTTCGAGGCCAGCCAGGTCTACAAAGTGAGTCTAGGACAGCCAGAGCTGTTATACAGAGAAACCCTGTCTCAAAAAACCAAAAAAAAAAAAAAAAAAAGAGGTAATTAAAAGAAAGTTATGAGTGTGTCCTAATCCCTATTAAAGAAAATCTGGATAGGAATATTTATAGAAAAACAACCAAGCAAAGAGATGGCAGAGGCTGCTCCCCACAAGCCAAGGGGAGACAGCAGAAGAAACCCTATTGCCATCTTGGTCTTGGACTCGTTTTCCGGAAAGCAGCAGTTTTAAGTCCCTGAGCTTCTTTCTATACTGGTGCTGACTGACACACCACCCTTGGCAGTACCTGGAAGGCGCTCAGTTTATACTTCTTAGTGTTTGAATTGAGGCTCGCCTTGTGACTTACTTTGACCCATACTGTCATAGCTCTGAACTCTGGCCTAAAGGACCTTCACCTGCCTCTCCCTGCTGAATAAGCCTGGGTCTATCTGCTGGAACTGGTGAGAAAAAGTGGGGGGACAAAACCTATTTGTCCCAGCCAGGGCCCTCAGCCTGCAAGAGCCCCCTGAGATCGGCAAAGTCCTTTGGCTTCTCCTGAGCCTGTCAGATCCTCTGGGGCTGCTGAACAGAGGAGGGGTGTGTCCAACTGAGGTAGCACAGAGCAAGGTCAGAGAGGAAGGGCAGTGGGGAGGCTGCTGCAGGTGTCCCATGAGAGATGGCAGGGTGACTGCAGTGCTGTGAGACTAGACCTCATCCAGATCTATTCAAAGTGAGGTGGAGGGACCTGCTGATGGATTGGAAGTAGGTTGAGCAGAGAAATCAAGATGGCCAAAGTTCCCACTCAGAGCATCTGGCCAGGCAGAGGTGCCCATCAACTCTACTGGCTGTAGGCCTAGCAGGCTGGGCTGGAGCTCCGAACAGAAACAGACATCTCGGCTCAGTTGAAGGCCCTGGGCCAGTCCAGAACAGCAACGTGTGTCCTCCTGTGGCACACCATGTATCTGCTGCTCAGTGTGGCCACCACAGGAAAAGGAGGCCTATGTCAGGCCAGTAGTACTGCTGCTGGGGACTGACTTTCCTCTGCTGGATACAAGCAGTGACTGAAAAGATGGATTAGCCAAACCTTCTCAGCAGTAACACCGGCCATTTCCATGGGTCTTAAGTGGCTACATGGCACCCTCTGGTGGCTAGCATGGCTCTTCACTGCGGTCTTATTACCTTGGACCCAGCCCTGGATCCGGCTCTGAGCTTGGGCCAACTGCTCTGCTGTGAGCCTGGGGAGTGGATGCCTTCCCAGAGCCTGGCTTGCTGAGTGAACCAGGGAGAGATGGTGAATCTCAGACTGTCAGATGGGTGCATGCGCCTGGGGGCGAAAGTCTGGAAAAGGAAGAAGCATGAGGGGCCTGTCCTATGTTCAGATTTTTGCTCACTTCTTAATATTTCCCATTTGTCTTTTAAGTATTTATTTCTGCCTTCAGTATATTTGAGAAATGTATACATAGAAGAAACAAGCAATATCCACAGTGAAGAGTAAGCCTCCCTCTGGCCTGGGTCTCTCAGACCTAGGGGCAATACTATGATAAGCGATGTTTCAAGCCAGAGACTCAATGTGCACTCTTTAACTGACATTTATCTGGCACTTGGTATGTGCCAAATACCCTAGCTACAAAATGATTTATGTGTATGTGCCCATGTTTACATGTGCAGGTGTGTGTGTGTATGTGCATGCAGGCATGTGTTTACATATGTAGGCCTTATTCACTGTCCACATTGTTTTTTTGAGACAGGGTCTCTCACTGGACCAGAAGCTCACCAGTTGGACAAGACTGGCTGTCCATTGAGCCCCACAGATCTGTCTCTTCCTCTTCAGTAGGGAGAAGTAGGGGCAAGCACTTTCTCCACACCCACTTTATTACAGGCATGCCCTGGCACACTTGACTTTAATGTGGGTGCTAGGGATCCACACGCAGTTCCCCATGCTTGAGGGACAAGTGCTTTACTGATGATTTAGCTATCTCTCCAGCCGGTTGTTTGCTTGGTTATCTGCCTTTGCTGGTTGCTTGGTTTGAGACAAGATCTGCAGTAGTCCAAGCCGAGCTCAAACTGCACTTGAACTTCTGCTCTACCTTCCTCCACTTCCCAATTGCTGGATTTACAGGCTTGTGCTCACACATCTGGCTCACCATTGCCACTTTGGACCCCTGCATCTTGAACCAGTTCAAGGTTGTGCTGGAGGCCTCTCCTTGCCTGCTCAGGTTTCCATCTGGGTAAAAAGCTCCTCTCTGTTTATTTCCTGAGCCATCCTGTGCAGTCCCCTCATACTTCCCTTGGGCACAGCCTTCCATAACACCCCAAATGCCTGTTCTATAGGCCAAGGTAAGGGCCTTCCATAATCTCTCATGTTCCCTTGTGCCATCAGCAGGGTGTGCCAACAGAACAGCAGCATTAGTCAGAGGTCTGGGCCTGGTTTTGGTACAGCTGGCCCTTTGGGAAGTTAAATGATATGCTCAATTTCCTCTGACGTAAGTTTACCCACACCACCATTTCCTCTTCAGCTTCTGTCTCATTAATATCTTGTCTACATCTGACCTATGGTTGATGCCTACAGATGCTGATCAATACAGAGAGTTTCAGAAGTCAGGCCTTCACAGAGGAGGGGAATGTGAGTATTACGAAGGCCTCAAAGCAAGATGACAGTTCTGCACTCACCCAAATTGAGTCTTGGGCAAGGCATCTAACCTCTCTATCTGTAGCTTCTTCATAAAATGGTACCACATAAGATTGCATGAAGATTCAGTGTGTTGAGATATTCAAAGTCCATAGAGCAGTTATCATGTGCAACTTACTCAGTAAGTAAGTATTAGTCATTATTATAATTAAAAGGGAGGCAGTATTCGAATTTCCCAAATACTAAGGAAGGAAAACACTGTTTATAAACTATAATGGCTCTCTCTAACTCTTTCTCTGTGCTCCAACTTCCTCTGTTCCCCACATCCTTGTTTCTCCCCCTCTTTCTCTATGTTCCAGGTTCTCACATGGCTCTGCCTCCGTTCCCTGCCCTAAACTCCCTTCCCCTTTACCTTAGTAAACCTTGTACCAGAAAAAAAAAAAACAAAAAACAAAACTATAATGTATCCATGTTGGTCTATTCCACTATCATTTTTTTATATTTTTATTTGTATGGGTATTTTGTCTGTATGCATGTCTGGTGCTCATGGAGGTCAGAAGAGGGTATCAGATTCCAGTGTGAGTGCTGAGGCCCTAACTGGTGCCTTCGGAAAAGCAACAATTGTTCTTAATCATGAATGTCCATCTCTCTAGCTCCTGGTTTTGTTTTTTGGAGATAGGATCTCTAGTAGCCCAGACTGGCCTTGACCTCACTATGTAACAGGGCTCTCTTAAATTCCTGATCCTTTTGCCTGTGCCTCTCAAGCACTGGGATTGCAAGTGTATTCTACCATGTCCAGAATGTCACTGTCATTCTTAAAGTATCAGTAGAGGGGACTGGAGGTGCAGCTCAGTCCCTGCCTAGTGCATGCAAAGTTTCATTCCTAGTGCTTAAGAAATGAAAATCAAAGCAGTAGTAGCCAACCCACTGACTTCCATAATGACCCACAAACTCCCCTGCATGTTGCCATTGCTTTTGAAAAGAATGAGGTTTGAGTGTGATGTTGGCTTTGTAAATGATGACAGGCTAAATTATGGTTGAATTAAGAGGTCATTCTCAACCAGGTGTGGTGGTACATGCCTTTAATCCCAGCACTAGGATTTAAGGCAGAGGCAGGAGGATCTCTGTGAGTTTGAGGCCAGCCTGGTCTACAAAGTGAGTCTAAGAGAGCAGGGCTCTGTTACACAGAGAAACCCTGTCTCAAAAAACAAACAAGTAATTCTCTGGCCTCAAATAGTCCTGCCCATCAGATTCTGCCTCATTCTGGGCCTATGGGGGGCAGTGCCAAGTCAGAGGTTGGTGACAGGCAAAGGTAGGCTTGCCTCTGGCATGCTGGCAGGAGTCAGCATCTCTACAGAGTGCAGAGCTTTAGAGAAAGCAAGTGTGAGGCACAGCTCAATGGCACAGTATTTATCTAGCCTGTGTGAGGCCCTGGGTTTCCAGTCCTGGAAAACAACAAAGCCAAAAACCAAACAGACAAAAGCAGTCACCAATTTGGAAATAAAAAGAGACTGTTCATTTTGAAGCCCACTTTACATGTGCCTGTGGGAGAACGAAGGAAAAGGGACAGGAATTTGGGTCTGTGGAACCCTGGTTTTTGCCCTTTTCCCAGCTCTTGTCTTTTCCATACTCAATGCTGTTTCCACGTTGGCAGCCCCAAATGCATATGTGTTAAGGAGATACAGTAATTAACCTAGGCCAGAGACCTGCTACACAGGGTGTCACTTCACTTTATCTGCACAAAAAGGTAGAGATTGTGACTACAGGTCACCTTCAGACAAGAATTCCCAGAGCCAAATGGGTCAAGAGCCACAGCCATAATGGGCTGGGATGTAGGCAAGAGGGATGAAGGCCACTTTCTGGTTCCAAAGCCCTGGATCTTTTCTGAAGCTCCAGCCTCTGGAGCCCAGGTTACTTTGAAATCTAGACAGTAAGCTGGCTGTAAAGCAGACAGACCTCAATTAACAGTGGAGTCTCTCTGTACCTGGTGGTTGCCGCACCATGGTGCAGCTAGGTGCAGAGGTGACTGATCTGTCATACTGTCTTTTGTAAATGCCACTCATTTTGAAGAGATCTACCCCTATACTTTTTTTTTCTTTCTTTTTGAGATGTGATTTCATGTATCCCAGTCTGGCCTTGAACTTGCTTTGTAATTGAAAGTTACCTAAAACTTCTGGTTCTCCTGCATCCATCCTTAGAGCGTTGGGCTTACAGGCAAAGCCATGTGGTAGAGATTGAGTCCCAACCAGGACCAACTGAGCCAACTCCCAGTCCCTGACACTCCTTCTCAACATGTCTTTATTCTCCTGTGGCTCGATCCTACGTCCTTTCTGTCTCCCCAAGTGTGTTGAACATACCTTAGTCCCTCGTTTAAAAAACTTTAAGAAACTTTAAAAAAAAAACATTTTTAAACAAAATTTTTGGTGTTTTGCCTGCATATATGTTTGTGCACCACATGCGTGCAGAGTTTATGAAGGCTAGAAGAGGGCATTCGGTTCACTTTGGAACTGAAATTACAGTTGGTAGCAGACAATGGGCTGTTCAAACCCGGGTCCTTTGGAAGAGCAGCCAGTACTATTAACCACTGTACTAACTCAGGTCTCCAAAATCCTCAGGAACTTTTGAGTGGTCTTTGAATAAAGTTAGCGCCGCAAGCACACTGCTTAAGAGCCAAAACTTCAGTTTCTTCACCTATAAGGTGAGTGAAAGGCAAATGGTAGGCTTCACAAAGCCTTCTGTGTGTTGCTAGGACGTGAGAGATCTTCGTAGTTACAGCGCTCCACCTCCTCCTGGACCCACCCCCGTTGCGACGGCGCCAGCGCGGCGGAATCCTCTGCCTTCCAGTTTCAGTACAGTCTGGTCGGCTCTGGGAGCTCGAGGACTCGGCGCTCGATCGGCGTGTGTCAGGCTGCTATCCGGTTTCCGCCTGGCGCGCCTGCCGAGCGCCGAGCCGTCGATGGCGGTGCCTGCCGCGGGTCTCTGAGGAATGTTGGAGGCCCGGAGTCGGAGCCGAGCGAAGGCCGCCTGTCGGAAGCGGCAGGTCGTGAGGGAGGGTGTCGGCCTGCGCGGAGCCGCCACAGAGAGCACAGCGGTGGCCGAGGTGGTGTGACTTGTAGTTTGAAGCGACGAGGCGGTGGGGAGATGAGAGGCTCTGCGGGCCTCAGCGGCCCGGCTCTGCCCGCAGAGTCGCAATCTTGGCGGCTGCGCGCGGCCGGGCGGACGTCCTGCGGCGCCCCGGCTGGGTTCTTCCCGCCAGTCCGGCTGCTGGGGTTTGCAGGACTGGCCTTCTGGTTGCGGTGGTTTGTGGTGGCGCATAACTAAGTGACTTTATGTGAGGGTCGTCCCGCCTCGTTCATTCATGGAGCCCTATTATGCCGCTCCCCTGTGTGTGTATCAGACACTGCGCCAGAACACCGAGTTCACAGGCTCCCTCGCTGGCTGCGTGCTTGTGTTAGTCACTCCACTTGAGCGGCTTCCCGAAGGCGTCTTGAGAACTTGCCTTGAGTAAGGGGCGTTCCCTCAGGGTGAGATTTGAGCCGCGGTGTGTGGCCAGGGTGGGCTGGGGCGACTTCTGTCTGACGTTTTCTTAGGGATGGGCGCAGGGAGGAGGTGGTGGCCGTCACCCTCAGAGGATCCTGTCAGCCACTGGCTGGGGAGAGGACAGGTCAGACCTGGTGCCGGCTGTTTCAGTGATACCTCAGACGCCTTTCCGGGCGGGTCTGCGTGTGTGTGGTCACCAGATTTATTTATTTATTCTCGAGATAGGGTCTCACTGTGTAGCCACGTCTGGCCTGGAACTTACCATGCAAACCAGGCTGGCCTCACACTCACTGGTATCTGCCAAGCCTCTGCCCCCAAGAGTGCGAAGATGGAAGGCCTGCGCCACCACACCTGTCAGATTTTTTTTCTTCTCTTTCTTTTCTTTTCTTTCTTCCTCCCTCCCTCCTTCCTTCCTCTTTCCTTTTTTTTTTTTTTTATTTTCGAGACAGGGTTTCTCTGTGTAGTCCTGGCTAGCCTGGAACTCACAGAGATCCTCCTGCCTCTGCCTCCTGAGTGCTGGGATTAAAGGTGTGCGCCACTTTGCCCGGCCAGATGTCTTATTTAAGGGAAAACAAAATATTTTTTCTGTGTTGCTGCCATCCTTCAGCTTTGAGGACCAGATAGTGCCCCTCTCAGTGCCCCCTGCAACACACCACAAGTCTAGCTACAGAAACTCTCCCCACTCTGTGTTGTGTCTCCAAGGCAGATTTTTTTGCCTCTGTGATATTGTCCTTGTTCTCTATGGTTAGGAGTCTTTCAGGGTCAGATTAACAATGACTTTTCCATGGTCCAATAAGACAGAAAATGTAAGTTAGTAAGTCCTGAAATATTTAAGTATCAAATTTTTCTATTGAAGCAAAGAGAACATTAGACTTGCTACCCTACTATTTCTAATTTATAAAATCTAGTAAGCTTATCAGTTCACTGCAAATGCAAAATATAATTTTCATTAATTTTACCCATCCATCCATCTAAACTAAGAGGCAATTTTTTGCTATGTTGGCCAGGCTGGTTTTGAATTCCTAGGTTCAAGTGAGGATCTTTCTGCCTCAGCCTTTCAGAGTGCTGGAACTGCATGCACATATCACCAAGCTGCACTGATTTTTCTTCTTTTTTAATCTTAATTTAAAAAAAAAACCATTTATTTTGTGTGAGGGGGCATGCATAAGTTACTGAGTGTGGGGAGGTTGGAGGTTAGAGGACAACGTTCAGAAATGTATTCTCTCCTTCCACTTTTATTTAGCTTCTGGTGATCAAACTCAGGCTGGGTGGCAAGTGCTTCCACACTGAGCCATCTCTGACTCTTTTTTTTATATTCCTCTTTAAGGGATGGTTGAAAGGTTTTTTGTTTGTTTATGTTTTTGTTGTTAGTTTACTTTTTGATGTTAAAAATAGCACTAACAGGCTAGAGAGATGGCTCAGTGGTTAAGAGTGCTGACTGCTCTTCCAGAGGACCTGGGTTCACTTCCCAGCACCCACATGGCAGCTCACAACTGTCTGTAACTCCAAGGTCACTCTCACACAGACATACACATACAAGTAAAACACTAGTGCACAGAAAATAAAAATTTTAAAAATAGCACTAACTTTTTCTTTTAAAAAATGTTTTGTGTGTATATGATGTCATTTCCTTTTCTTTTTAATTATTATTTTGTGTGTGAATGATGTGTGTCCTTAGGTGTGGTATATGTATGAAGATCAGAGGATAACCTTCAGGAGTCAGTTTCTCCTTCCACCTTTATGGGGGTTTTGGCAGTCAAACTTAGAGGAATGTACTTTACCCACCCAGTGGCATACACTTTACCCATCTTGCCAGCTCTTATTTTGGTTTCTTGAAATACAGTCACACTGTGTAGCCCAGGCTGGTCTCCAACTCAGGTTCCTCCTGTCTCTGCCTCCAGACGGCTGTATTATATTCAGGAGCCACTACACTTAGCATTTGTATTTCTAGCACATGTGCCTGACAAGCATCAATACTCAATATATATGACAGAGTCAAAGTAGTGTTCATTGATAAATATGTTATATATGTCCCTCAGTGACTAAAATGGCATGGAAATGATGTTGGCCATGACGTTGGCCATGCTGTTGGCTTAGGCCTGTAATTCCATAAGTCTAAAGCAAGAGATTAGCAAATTCAGGGCCTACCAGCCTAAGCAACTTAGCAACAGCCTGTCTTACAATAAGAACAACAGAAATGACTGAGTTGTACTTAGTGGTAGGGGACTTGCCTGCCATGTGCTAGTTCTAGGTCATATCCGTATACTGAGAAAATAATGAGTCTGGACCATTTTAAATGAACTTAAAGGAAGTGCCCTGAGATCCTGTTTTCTTCTCTGCGGGACTCTACTTCCTGCTTCATTGATTTACCAGTGTGTCCCGTGCTATTCTCATATCTTGGGTTTTGTCTTGGTCTAAGAGTTTGAGAAACAGTTAGCTTTTACAAACTTGTACCAAACATCAGTCTTGTTGTTACAAACTTGTACCTTTGTTGAACTGTGGGATGAACAAAGAAATCTTTTGTTTGCTACTCATTTGCCTCAATTGACTTTTGTTTTTCTTCGATTCCTCCTGCTGAAGAGAGGAGATCTCATCCAAGGCCACAATGTCTCTTCCTGGTTATCGGAGTGCTGCCTGCTTAAGCTAACACTGCCGGAATCTCGCTCCCTTGGGAGGAGTCAAGCTGTCTTGGCGTGAGGTTCCTGCCCTCCTGGGGTTGAGAGAAGTACAACTATGGCTTCTCTTGATGACCCAGGAGAAGTGAGGGAAGGCTTCCTGTGCCCTTTGTGCCTGAAGGACCTTCAGTCTTTCTATCAACTTCAGTCGCATTATGAAGAAGAACATTCAGAAGATCGTGATGTCAAAGGGCAAATTAAAAGTAAGAAGCCAGGGTCTTGCTCCATCTATTCTATTAAAGAGACTTTACTTAATGGGATGGATTTACAGGCTTTCATATTCCCACTGGGTTATGATGCTGACAATAATAGTAGCAAGCTGATATCTATGACCTCTATTGCTTGCTTTGTTGATTCTCTCTGTGGCCTAAAGTCATCCAAGTAGAATAAACCGTGCTTTAAGCTAATAAACATAACCAGTGTGATCCTCTATCTCTTATTCAGATTACTCTTACTCAGATTATCTCACCTTCAGCCTGGTATGGTTTAGGCAAGAATGCTTATCTTTTTCTATAAAAGTGGAGGCCCAATACACAGCATTTGCCTGCCATTAAATTAAGCCTTCCTACCATCCCTTCTTCCCTGGCTAGACCTTATCTTTCACAGCCCAGGAAAAGGAATGTAACAGTTGAAAGCAGAGAGAAATAATCTCCAAAGTTGAATTTATTTAATTTTTTAATTTTTTGGTTTTTCAAGACTAGTTTCTCTTTGTCTACCTAGACATCCTGGACTCACTCTGTAGACCAGGCTAGCCTTGAACCCACAGAGGTCTGCCTGCCTCTGCCTCCTGAGTGCTAAGATTAAAGGCGTGCATCACCATGTCCTTTGGTTTCTTGTTTTTTGTTTTTTAAGCTTCCAGCTGTACAGAGAAATCTTCAAAGGTAGTTTTGACTGTTCCTACTGTTCTAATCTCCAGATAAGCCGCTGCTCCTCTGGAGCTCACTTCCTAATAAGTTAGGTCACATCTGTCACTTCTCAAGTTAGCTAAGTTGCATCTTCCATTTGGCATCATTTCTGGAGGCCACAAGAGTCACAGTGTGGAAACTAGATTTATTATAGTCTGTTCTGATTGAAAAGAAGGGCTGAACCACACTAGATGGTGTTTCTAGAGGACTCTGTTCTCTAGACAGTGATTCACATGCTCCTTATAATCAAATATTTATTCCTAGACTTCCATACTCCATTTTTTCAGTTCATTAAAAAAAAAAAAAAAAAAAAGAGCCAGATGGTGGTGGCACACACCTTTAGTTCTAGCACTCAGGAGGCAGAGGCAGGCAGATCTCTGAGTTTGAGGCCAGCGTAGTCTACAGAGCAAGTTCCAACACAGTCAGGGCTAGTGGTGCACTCCTTTAATCCCAGCATTTGGGAGGCAGAGACAGGTGGATCTCTGTAAGTTTGAGGCCAGCCTGGTCTACAAAGTGAGTCCAGGACAGCCACAGAGAAACCTTGTCTCGAAAAACCAAAAACAAACCCAAACCAAAACAACAACAACAAAAAATGTTGGGAATATCAACATAACATTAGTTGCAACTTTCATAGAAAAATACGATGAAGTCAGATATTTTCAGAATCTTCAGGGCAGTGATTGTCCAGGAAACTCCTGACTGTAGATGCTGAAGCAGAATCAGGAACTGCTAAGGGGAGTAGAGGAAAGGGTAGTAGTTTGTAATGTCTGCACTTTCTTTCGTATGCATTGTCATGTCACTTGAGTCACCCAGGAACCCTGCTGGAAGGTGTTTGGTGTCTTTTTTTTTGGTTTTTTGAGACATGGTTTCTCTGTGTAACCCTGACTGTCCTAGAACTCACTCTGTGGACCAGGCTGGCCTTGAACTCACAGAGATCCACCTGCCTCTGCCTCCCAAGTGCTGGGATTAAAGGTGTGGGCCACCACACCCAGCATTTGGTGCCATTTTATAGATAAATGTGGCTCAGTGATGTCCAGTAATGTTTCCAAAGTCACATAGCAGTTGTCAGAAATAGGCCTGGAACCCAGATCTTCTGCCACCAAGAAGTCCAGGGCAGCTTTTTTCCCAGGGCATTGCTGATAGTGAAAAGCCCTCCATTCTAACCACAGCATACAGTGCAACTTCCATGAATAAAAAAAGGGGAAAGAAAAAGTCTCAAACCAGATTATGTAAGCTTCCTGTGAACAACCACAGTGTTTTCGAAGAGCTGTCTTAGCATTGCTGACCTTAGTCAAACAGCATGCTACTAAGAGGCCTAGCTAATCCAGTTTGTAGAAAGATTACAGGTGTCCTCGGACTTCCTTGGTAATCTTTTCCTCTTTAAATTTTTATTATTTTTATTTTATGGATATGGGTGTTTTGCGATATGTATGTCTATGTACTGCATGTATACCTGGTGCCCACCGAGTCCAGAAGAGAGCATTAAATGCCTTGGAACTGGAGTTACAGATAGTTATGAGCCCCAGTGTGGTTCCTGTGAATTGAAGCCAGATCCGCTGAAGGGCAGCAAATGCTCTTAACTACTGGGCCATTCTCCAGCCCCTTACAGGAACCTTCTTTTTTTTTTTTTTTTTTTGGTTTGTTGAGACAGGATTTCTCTGTTTAACAGCCCTGGCTGTCCTGGACTCACTCTGTGGACCAGGCTGGCTTTGAATTCACAGAGATCTCCTGCCTCTGCCTCCCAAGTGCTGAGATTACCCACGCCCAGCCATTACAGACAACTGGGAATTGCCATGTGAGTGCTGGGATTTGAACCCTGGTCCTTTGGAAGAACAGCCAGTCCTCTTAACCTCCAAGCCATCTCTCCAGCCCCTCCCCCACCAAGAACCTTCTTAAAAGAGGAAAATGTTAAGACCGTCTAAAGAATGTTAGATATGAATCTAGGAAATATACATAAACATGAAAATGTTTCTTGAAAAGAAACTCATGAAAGTCTTCTAGGATGGGCCTTCTGCAGGGTAGGGCGTGGCTCATAGAGCAATTACCAGGCTCTGGCTTCCACAAAGAAGGAAAAAAATTCTCTTGTTATTATTCCTTCTATTTCTACCTCAAAAGAACCAACATTCTTTTAATGCTAGTAACTATTTTTGTTTGTTAAGATGAAATTCTTTTTTTTTATGTTTCTGGTTTAAACTTTTTATTACATTTATTTATTTATTTAGTGTATGTATTTATGTATGTGGATACACATATCCATGGCAGTGTGTGGAGATCAGAGCACAATTTGTGATAGTTTGTTCTCCTTATATCATGTGGGTACTAGAGATTAAACTCAGACAGTCAGGCTTGGCCGTAAGCATTTCCTGCCATCTGGAAGGCCTCATTTTTGTTTTGTTTTGTTGTTTCAGACAGAGTTTCTTATAGTATCCCAGGCTGTCCTCTAACATGGTGGAGGATGTCCTTGTACTGATCCACTTGCCTCCACTTACAGATTCTTGGATTACAGGTGTCTCTCACCATGCCCTGCTCAGGTAGAATTCTTAGGTTGCAGTTTTTTGTGCTTTAGTAGTCCTAATGCTGGAGGGCCAGAGATGGGAATGTAGCTGGAGGTTAGAAGCTGCCTTGGACTACATAGGGAGACTCTGTTTCAAAAAACCAGAAGAGATAGTAGGAAAAATTGACATAGAATTGTTTTTGAAAGGCCCCTTAAGAAGCAATTCATCTCCCCATTTGGTCTGTTGATTCTTCAAAGTTTTATGGTATTTATTTAATTTATTTTGAAATAAGATCTCTCTATGTAGCTCTGGCTAGCCTAGAACTCACTATGTAGACCAGGATGACCTTGAACCCATGGAAATCTGCCTGCCTCTGCCTTCTGAGTGCTGGGACCATAGGTGTGTGCCATCATGCCCATAGGTGTTTATATTTGTAAACAATAAGAAATGGAACACCAAAATATTGCACACAGGTATCAGGTTTCAAAGGTAGTTTTTTGTTTGTTTGTTTTTCTGAGACAGAGTTTCTCTGTGTAACAGAGTTCTGGCTGTCCTGGACTCTTTTTGTAGACCAGGCTTGGCCTTGAACTCATAGATATCCGCCTGCCTCTGCCTCTCAAGTACTGGAACTACAGGTGTGCGCCACCACGCCTGGCTCAAAGGCAGTTTTAAAAATTACAGTTATTCATCTATTTTATATTTTTGGTTGTGAGCCTAGCCTTTAATGGCTGAGCCATCTCTCCAGCCCTATTCATCTATTTTATGTTGGTCTGGGCCATGTGCCTTGGTGCACATGTGGAAGTCAGAGGACAACTTACTGTAGTAAGTTCTCTCCTGTCATGTGGGTCCTAGGGTTCAAACAGAGGTCTTCAGTTTTGGTGGCAAGTTCTTTTTACCTGCTGAGCTCTCTCACTGGCCTTTTGGAGGTAGTTTTAAATAGACAAGATCAACTCACCATTTCTGTGGGTTTGAACCCTGGCCATGGTCCAGCTGTAATTAAGTCATTTTACAGTAGGCAGAGGGAAAGGTGGTTGAAAATTGACTGTAGCTTCTGTTTTGTGTTCAGAGATGAATTAGTTAACTGGGCCCGTTTGGAAGATCTACATCTACTCTGCCAGACAGTCCCTTTATTGTCCAGAGTGGTTAATGGCATAGACTGCCTTTTTTGCTTGGCATAGTTCAGTCTTGTTTCCAAAATGAAGAGGTGTGTGGGATGTGATAGCACACACCTTTAATCTCAGATTCAGGTGGCAAAGTTAGGTGGATCTCTGCTAGTTCAAGGCAAGTGTGGTCTATGCAGCAAGTTTCAGGATAGTCAGGGCTACATAGAGAGACCCTGTCCCAGAACAAACAAAAATCCACCATCCTGGTTCCCTCATTGAGTTTGATTTGGCTCTTTTTGTTTAGATGGACTATTACACTTAGGAATAAGTAGAAATTTAGCATGTACGTTGGAAACATGAACAGCATTCTGCTGGTCCTGACTTCTGTGGTGTTAGTAATAAGGTCTTTCTCCTACTGCTGCATTTCTTTGCAGATCCGAATATTCTTGCACATTTTAAAATAAAGATGATTGTTTTTATATAATCTTGGCCTCATTTGTGGTATTTGTTTCATTTCCTCAAGATCTTGTCCAGAAAGCTAGGAAAGCAAAGAACAAGTTGTTGAAACGAGAAGGGGATGATCGAGTGGAACCAGGAACCCAAGGATATGAATCATTCAGCTATGGAGGGGTTGATCCTTACATGTGGGAACCCCAGGAGCTTGGTAAGTAAATTTATTAATTCATTCAGTGTTTATGGGATATCTACTGTATTTTAGGTGGGTTTTCTTTTTTCAGTTTAAAATTTTTAGTTTATAATCTCTCTTTCTCTCTGATTATATTTCCCCTGTATTAGTCAGGGGTCTTTAAAGAAACATACAATATGGTCGTGGTAGTTCAAAAATGGCTATCTCAAGACTGAAAGGCTGAGAATCTGGTAGTTAGTCTCTGTAGTCACAATCTGGTGCTATATCCTGGAGAATTCCCAGAAAGCTGCTGGTCTTCAAGTCTGTGTTGGAATCCTGAAGAATTTGTATTTATTACCTGCTTCAACAACAGGATAGATGAACTTGCCATTGAGAGTGAGGGCAAATGGACTAAAAGCAAAGTTTTGTTTCAAATCTAATTAAAATCCCTCACAGCTGGGCTTCGTGGCACATGCCTTTAATCCCAGCACTGGGGAGGAAGAGGCAGGCATGTCTCTGTGAGTTCAAGGCCAGCCTGGTCTAAGAAAAGTGAGTCTAGGACAGCCAGAGATACACAGAGAAACTCTGTCTTGAAAAACCAAAAGAGAGAGAGAGAGAAAGAGAGAGAGAAGAAAAGAAAATCCCTCACAGGCTGGGTATGATAGCACACACCTTTAATCCCAGCACTTAGAAGACAGAGGCAGGCAGATCTCTGAAGCCAGCCTGGTCTACAGAGTGAGTTCCAGCACAGCCAGGGCTACACAGAGAAACCCTCTCTCAAAACAAAACAAGAAAAAAGAAAAGGAAAAAAAGAAAATCCCTCACAAGTAATACCTAGCAGCTTGGATTTTAGTTGATTCAGATCCTTTCAAGTTGACAACCAAGATTAGTCATCACATCCCCCCTCTGTCACCCTCTCTGACACCCTTCCCTCTTTACTGAACCTCTTATTCCACACAAATCACCTACTTTGTGATTTGTGATCCTACTTTGAATGTTTAAGGTAATGTTCTAGGAACTTTCTCAGCATCTTATTGGTTTTACATCTTAGTAGGGAGAGAGAATGGAAGGGAATGAGTTGAGATTTCTTTTAAACCAGGCACTGGGTTAAATGCTTTGTATGTGTGGCTTCCTTCGAGTGTCTTGTCTCCTCTAGGAGCCTGCTGAGGATCAAACAGCTGCTAAACTGCAGCAGGGGAGTCATTCTGGGTCTTTCTCCTGTCAACCTAGCCACAGCCCTGTTGGCAGATCTGTCTCCTTTCAGGTTGCCTGACAAGCGAGAGGCACCTTTTCTTTTTGTTTGGGTTTTTTGTTTTTTTGTTTGTTTGCTCGTATGATTGGTTTTTTGGTTTTTTGAGACAGTGTTTCTCTGTGTAGCCCTGGCTGTCCAGGAACTCACTCTGTAGACCAGGCGAGGGCAGGGATTAAAAGCATGTGCACCATTACCTCCTAGCAGCATACTTTTCTGATGGCCATAATTATGGCTTTATCCGCTTAGTTACTTTTTAAACTGAGGCCTTGGCAAGTGCTGTGCTACAGAGCTACATCTCCAGCTCTACTCTATTTTATTTATTTTTTTCCTTTTTTGAGACAGGGACTCAACCATATGTAACCTTGGCTGTCCTGGAACTGACTATGAAGACCAGATGGCTTAGAACTCAGAGATCTGCCTGCCTCTGCCTCCTGACTGCTAGGATTAAAGTGTGCGCCATCACTCCCAACTTCTACTCTACTTTCAAATTGATAAAAATAGTCTAAAATTTCCTCTTATGATTATTCAGTTTTGTGAATCTACCGAACAACTCCTCCTCCCACCCCCTAACAAAACCTAAACTATTGAATTAATATGTTTAGAATGACTTTTTTTTTTGAGACTGGGACTCACTATGTAGCCCCAGCTGTCATCAAACTCCCTTTGAAGAACAGACCAGCCTTGAACTCAAAGAGTTCTACCTGCCTCTGCCTCTCAAAGCTGGGATTAATGACATGCACCATCATGCCTGGCAGAATTACTTGGCTTTAAATATTGAATTATAAGTATAGGAATTACATATCAGTAAAACTGTTAACAAAAATATGCCACATATGCTGAACTAAAGTGTCTCATCTTACATATTCTTTAGCTGTGGAATGATAGCAAAAACTAATTTTGTTTGCTGGGATTGAATCTCAGTCAGAAGCTTGTTAAGAAAATTCATACATTTATTCATTCATTCAATGTTTATTATCTATATGCCTCATCCATGCTGAGTCCGTGCTTTGACACTGGGCTACATACCCCAATAAAGTACTTTCTATTATCCATGAAGCGGATAAATAATGCTTCTTTCATAGGGGTTTACTCTACTTCTGTATTTAAAACCTTTGTGAGATAGCTCACTGTGACAGCTACAACACTCATACACACATGGCATGCACATATTCCTACATACATGTACATATAAATAAAATGAATAAAAACAAATCCTTTAAAAAAAAATACATGAGAAAACTAAGACCCTAAGAAAGGAAGAGGTACTTACCAGGGTCACTAATTGCATCTTTATTAATACCATAGGAGAGGGTGGCATTAAATCCTAGAACTGTGCTGTCTAGTTCAGTAGCCAGATGTGGCTATTGATATTTCATTAATGAGTCAAACAAAATCTAATGGTCATTCCTTTACACACACTTCAGCTGTGCATTATTCCTCTGTGGTCAGTGGCCACCCTGTGAGTGTACACAAACACTTTTATCACTGCAGGAGAAAATGGCTTTACAAATAATGCTATTATTACATGACTTTCCAGAGACCTGTAAAAGAAATATCTGTTCACTTCAAATAAGGAGGGTGCAGACAGAGCAAAGAAAAGTTCCCACGAGTCCAGTTTGGTAAGATAAATGAGTTTATTAGGGGTTATTTACAAGAACATGGGTGTCTTGCAGCTGCACCACCAAAAACCCCAATCCCCTGCCCACCAAACTACTGTTTTATTTTTAAAATTTAAAGGTTATTTATTTTTTAAATTGTGTATCTGTGTGTGAGTGTGTGCACAGATATAACTGATTGTGCAGTTTGCCTGTACCATCCAGAAGAGGATATCAAATTACCTGGAGCTGGAGTTATAAGTGGTTGTCAGCTGTCTGACATGGGCTGTTGAACTTGGCTCCTGCAGGAACACTATGGGCTCTAAACTGCTGAATCCTCTTTCCAGCCCCAAGCTCCTGTTTTATATGTCTCTTAGTCTACAGCAGAGTTAATGCAAAGTCAGATTCAGAGTACTGCCTAGTGTTGAAGCAGTAGTGGTGGCTGTAGGTGCAGACATAAGACACAGACAACACTGGACTGATAAAGTACCATGCTCATGCATACCGTGTCCTTGCTCTGATTACGGATTCTGCTGGTCCCAGCAAGCAGTATCTAGCCATAGGAAGGATGGTTTGTTTTGCTGTGGTCAGGTACACAGTGGCTTACTGCAGAATGGAGTTACTCTGGCCAAGATTCAAAGCTCTACTTCCATTATAGACATATATCAGCAATTATGAATTACATATCAAAGCCGATTAGAAGCATAAAGGAGAAATTTCAGACAAGTGAATTTGAATACTTTGTGATGACTTGCTTATTTCCTAATTACCACAGTCTTAACTGCTAGAGTGGTTTTCTGATTAACCTGTCTGCTTCACCAGTGAAAGGAAAGACAAATTGCGGAAGGTCAAATGAATGAAAATTTTAGAAGTTATTATTTATAGTTATCCCTAAGACTAAAATTTGGATACCAGTATGATTAGGGAAAGAAAGCTATGGATGAGTTAGAGTGTAGAGGTGGTCTGCAGAGGCTTCAAAAAAGTATAAGATAGTTATGCTACACATTGTAAACATCAGTAAAAATGTGTTGTACTCCTTAAATTGGCAGGTGAGTAGGTTTAGATGCCCTCAAAAATAAGTGAGGCAATGTATGTGTTAATTACCTTCATTTAGCCATTCCATATCTGGCTCTGGATCCCTAGTCCTGAGACTAAAAGTATGTGTCACCATGCCCAGTTATAATTTTTTTTCTTTTTTGAGACAGGGTTTCCTATGTAGCCCTAGGTGTCCTGGAACTTGTGTTCCATAGACCAGGCTGGGTTGGAACTTAAAGGTCACTTGCCTCTACCTCCTGAGTGCCAGAATTAAAGGCATGCACCACCACCACTTGGCCATAATTTTTATTTGCCAATTAACTTTTTTTAAAAAGTGTATCATGTCAAATACTACTTACTCATGGTCAGTATGTGAGTGAAGAGGTGGTCATTGGGAAGAGCTCTGAGTGTTAGCAGGGTCAGAGGGCAGCATTGGGAGCAGATTGAACTGAGCAGATGTTTCAGATACACTGAGGTCAGATACTACCTGATTCCATTTGTTTTGGGAACATGTCTGCTGAGTTTTAGATGCTAAACTGAGGAAAGTAACCATTTAACTGTACTAAGGGCATATAGTACCATTTACTGGTGTCATGCCCTGCCCCCCCCCCCACGGGTATACCCCCCTCTCTATCTTTTGAGCAAAGATTATTGCTATCTATCTATCTGTCTGTCTGTCTGTCTGTCTATCTATCTATCTATCTATCTATCTATCTATCTATCTATCTATCTGTTTTGGTTTTTCAGGACAGGGTTTCTCTGTGTAGCTCTTGACTGTCCTGGAACTCATGTAGAACAGGCTGGCCTCCAGCTCAGAGATCTGCCTGCCTCTGCCTTTCAAGTGGTGAAATTAAAGACATGCGCCACCACTTCCCACCCTCCATCCCCAGATTTTGAAAAGGTTTGTTTGTTTGAGACAGGATTTCTCTGTGTAACAGAGCCCTGACTCTCCTGGACTTGATTTGTAGGCCAAGCTAGCTGGCCTCAAATTCACAGAGATCTACCTTCCTCTGCCTCCCAAGTGCTGGGATTAAAGGCCTGTGCCACCATGCCCAGCCTGAATTGATTTTATTTTGATAAAAATAATCATAATACCCTGTACTTCCTATAAAATCAGATATATTTATCCCTCTCAGGTCTCTGAGGTGGTTGAAGAACAGATAGCTAGAGTCTCATAATTTAATTTTGAGTTGTTTAGGAGTCAAGAGAGTGTTATAGATCTAAGAAGATACTTTTAAAATTGTGTTGCAAGTTAGTATGAATGTTGAGTCAGATATAGACCTTTAAACTCATGGAGATGTTTAGATAGTAGAATGTTAAAGTCAGGTACCAAATACATATGGACTGGTCATTGGGAATGTACGTTAAGCCATATTACCCTCATAACTGTGGCCTAATTACCTCTGTTGTACTGTATTGTATTTGTTATTATAAGAGAAAGAACCATTTTTTGGACTGAAAGGGGAAACTGTAGGGGGAAATAAGATATACCTTAAACTTAAAAGAAAAAAAAAAAAGGGAAGAGGATGGGGGGTTGAGGGTGGGACTGGAGGGGGAATAGGGAGGGGACTGCGATTGAGATGTAACTTGAAGAAATAAAAAATAAAGGAAAAAAAAGATAAAGAAAAAAAATAATCATAGTAATGTAGCTTTGATTAAAAAGCTACATTATGCTAAGTCATAAAGTAGTCAAGTAACTTGTCTAAGGTGACATAGTATGTAGCAGAACTGAAATTTGAGCTCAGGCACTCATCTACGGGCTAGAGAGATGGCTTAGTGGTTAAGAGCACTGTCTGTTCTTCCAGAGATCCTGAGTTCAATTCCCAGCAACCACATGGTAGCTCACAACCATCTATATTGTGATCTGATGCCCTCTTCTGACCTGCAGGTGTACATGCAGATAGAGTACTCATATGTAAAATAAATAAATCTTAAAAAAAAAAAAACAAAAAAAAACTCATCTGCTATGCTTTGAAGCTTCACATGTTGTAGTTTGTGTCTTCAAGGGCCAGGGATAACATTGTAATGAATTTCCTTCCATTTGCTTTCTAGTTATTAAATTTTTGTTAAGGCTCTAAAATCCTGAATTTTCTTTTACTTGCTTTTACAATTCATTGAGAATCTAAAGAGTCTCCATTAGAGTTATTAACAAGTCATTTGTGTTCTCTTACCCCTTAGGTGCTGTGAGAAGCCATCTTTCTGACTTCAAAAAACATCGTGCTGCAAGAATTGACCACTATGTCGTTGAAGTTAATAAATTAATAATCAGGTTGGAGAAGGTAAATTTTGTAGTTTTATTTTGCAAGTACAAATTTTGTAGAAGTCTCAGTTTCTGTAGTGTGTGTTATATGAGTGATGTGTATCTGATTCTGATAGAGCTGCAGAGGACATGGAAGACAGGCTTGGCCTAGGCTGGCCTTCCTGTATGGCTCACACTGATGACTTGCTATGTACCCAGCTCCCTTTTCTGCCTATCACCTCCATTTACTGCTTTAAAACTTTAAAACTCCAAGTAGATACACTTGCTATATATCTGGATTGTATGGGGTCATGTGGAAACATTTATAGATACACTGCCCTTTTGTACTTTTGTGGTGCCCTAGCAACTAAATCCCAGACCAGGAGCATTATTTATATGGACTTTGTGGACAGAAATATGTGGCCAGTCTTATCTTCCAGGAAGATTAGAGAGTTAGGAGTTCATCATTGCTTTCAGTTGTTCTGTCAGCGGGTTGCGTTTCTCTGGCATCCTTGGAACGTGAAGGAGAAAGCATGCTGCCAGTTGTGGGGTCACTTTCTCTTGCCCATGTGGATGCTACTGGGTGGGACTATGAAAGAAAAGGCGTGCAGCTGTGGATCTGCTCCTTCCCTGGGGTGTCTGTATGGTTGCCACTAGGACACTGCAGGGGTCAGGGAAAATCAAGGCAGAATGGTGCCAGCTGCAGTAGGTTCTCAATTCTGTCACTCTCCTGGGTCGTCTGGATTGCCCCTGGGCACCGGGCTGGAGAGGACATGCAGGGTCTGAAATTGGGGTGAAGTTCTGATGAACCCCCCAGTCGAGCAGGGGAGCACTGGAGGTCAGAGAGAGCTTTCTCTGATGGTTAAAGTATTACAATCAGACAGCTCAGACGGTACTTTGTGAATCAGCTTAGGTATCTCCAACTCTTTTTTTTTTTTTTTAACTTTTTTTTTTTTTTAAGATTTATTTATTATGTATACAGTGTTCTTTCTGCAGGTATATCTGCAGGCCAGAAGAGGGCACCAGATTTCATTATGGATAGTTGTGAGCCACCATGTGGTTGCTGGGAATTGAACTCATGACCTCTGGAAGAGCAGCCAGTGCTCTTAACCGCTGAGCCATCTCTCCAGCCCTCTCCAAGTCTTAAAACAGTACTTTATGAATCAGCTTAGGCATCTCCAACTCTTAACTCTATTCTGGGATGAATGAGGGTTTATGAACCCATGAGAAGGGATTTTGGGGTGAATGCATTCTATCGACTGATATTGAGATGCTGGCAATGCCCTATTTACATGGGGAAGGATCCCAGGGGCTGGGTGTGTGACCAGCTCACCTGTAATCTCCTGCTAGGTTGTTTGGATTACATGCTGCAAGGAAGGTAACAGGGGTGCCAATTACATGCCTGATCACCTGTAGACATAGGGGTTTGTTTACGTGCCCCTGAGGCAGGTAGGAAAGGGGAGAGAGCTTTGTTCTGTGCCTTCCATTCTCAGGATGAGGCATGACACCTCAATTTTGAGATTTCTGGGGTTTAAACATGCTCTATCTTACTAGCTCCATGCCAAATCCTCTGGAGGCACAGTCCACAAACCCCATGCTGTGTGGCAGACAAGGAAGACATGGTCAATGAGTCCCACATTCAGTAGCTCCCACACCCCAGCCTGGCCACCTGTTTATTGGTGAAATTGGTAAATGACAAGAGATTGGAAATGGACTATATGTATAGAGGTTCCTTCTGGACATGAAATAACATGTCCCTTGTGAAATTGTTTGGATAACTTGGGTTGGGGTTGACTAGTGAGCCTTGAGAAATGCAAGCATGCATTGCCTGCTGAGTGTGAGTGACAGAAGTGTGGAGAGTGTCTGTCAACTGGTTAATTCCATTTGGTATTGTTTTCTTGTTTAGCTCACTGCATTTGACAGAGTGAATACTGAGACTTCAAAAATTAGAGGTAAGTGCAGACCTTTGCTCACTAGCATTCTGTTTTGGCTTTCTCCCTGAGAACAGCTTCAGAATGCTGAGTGCTTTCTTTTGTTCTTCCAAAGCAATAGAAAAGTCCGTGGTGCCGTGGGTCAATGACCAGGATGTTCCTTTCTGTCCAGACTGTGGAAATAAGTTCAGCCTCCGGAACCGCCGCCACCACTGCCGCCTCTGTGGCTCTATCATGTGCAAGAAATGCATGGAACTCATTGGCCTACCCTTGGCAAGTAGGTGATGTGTCTGTGGGTTCTGGACCCTGATCTCTTTTAGGACTAGTGTCTAGTCCTTGAGTGTACCAAAACCCTTGGAACCACTTGTTTAATTAATGGCCCACAGAATCTCCCTTTGTCTACTTGGAGAGTTCATGATGCCCACTACAACCTAGACTCTGTGCTAGGGCCCAGGAATATAGTGGCCTCAAACAGGGTGGTGAGCTTTTTTTTTCTTTTTTCCAGAAAAAGGTGTTCGATCCCTTGGAACTGGAATTACAGATGGTTGTAAGCCACTATATGGGTTCTGGGAACTGAACCTGAGTCCTCTGCAAGAGCAGCAAGCATTTTTAATTGATGATCTATCTCTCCAGCCCTAAGATTTGTTTTTGTTTTTTGAGACAGGGTTTTTCTGTGTAGTACTGGCTGTCCTGGAACTTGCTCTATAGACCAGACTGGCCTGTCTGCCTCCCAAGTGCTGGGCTTAAAGTTGTGCAAACCACTGCCTGAGATTTTTTTTTTTTTTTAAATAAAAGATCAGATAGTAACTATTTTAGGCTCTGTGAGGCACACATGATCTCTTCCTTTCTTAGCTTTAAAAAAAAAAAAAAAAGGAGCAACTTCTTAAAAACCATCTGGATATTTTGGAAGGCAGAATCAGAGGGTCCCAGCATGGTTAATATTAGCCTGGGTTACATATTGAAGCTTGGTCTCAAAGTCTAACCAAACAAGCAAATGAAAAACAAGCCATGGGTAGTGGCTGCTGCCTGTAACCTCAGCATGTGGGAGGCTGAAGCTGGAGAACTATCATAAGTTTAGCTGGGCTACAGAGCAAGATGATCCTATCTGAAAACAAAAGTGAAAAAGAGTAAAAAAACATACTCAGTTTAAGAGCTATTAAAAAAACCAAAACAGGCCGGGCAGTGGTGGCGCACGCCTTTAATTCCAGCACTTGGGAGGCAGAGGCAGGTGGATCTCTGTGAGTTCGAAGCCAGCCTGGTCTACAAAAGTGAGACCAGGACAGCCAGAGCTGTTACACAGAGAAACCCTGTCTCGAAAAACCAAAACACGGTGGAGGCTAGATTGGCTTACAAGTGGTTATTTGAACATTTCTGATCTGTAAGACATTGCCTGTTTCCCCAAGGAACTCAGTGTCTAACCAGGGAACTAGAATCTTACACACAATTGCTTCATAAATTAAACACTGAGCAGCTCTTTGTCAGCTTTGCCTAAAAGTACAAGTGAGGTTTTAGGAAGAGGATTTGAAAAATGAGCTGTGGGCCTGTTCCTTTCATAAAATTTCAAACATCTCAGTGTCATAGAGAAAGACTAGTATCACCCAGGAAATACTAAGTGCTGAAGAGGCTCCAGTGAAAGGAAGCATGGGTGCATGGGCTCCACAGTGATGTCAGAGACATACCTTGAAAGAGAATGGGATTTTAAGGGAGGTGGAGAAGGATAACATTCTAGGCTGAGTAAAGAACATTAAGGAGTCCTGGCACGCAGTCCCCAGGGAGCTGAGTATGTAAAGAGGGAGACTTGTTGTGAGAAGCATGCAGGGCATGGGGAGGCCTAGAAGAGCAAGGCTGAAAAGTCCAAGTGGACCAGATGCTCCAGGACTTTGCAGATCAGCTGCTTAGACATTGCTAAAGGAAGACTTGGGTACAGGTCAGTGAAAGAGCTATTGCCTAGTGTGGTCAAGGCTCTGATTTCCATCCCTCTCACAGATTAGCAACACCAAAGAGTTCTATTATTTGTACACACTTTGGGTTTGTGGCCTATGGACAACATAGGGACAAAGTCACTTTCTCTGCCTCATTCTTATGTCTGCTTACTTTACCTTGATACTTTCCATTCTCCCTGAGACCTACCTCCTTTTAGGACACTGTTTACCTTTCTGGTCTTGAGCAGATGATATCAGGTGGCCTTGATGGCTGTGTTAGGGCTATGAGTGTAAGACACAGTTTCTACCAAACATTTGCAGATTCCAGGGTAGCTTTCTACAGATAGTGTTGGACAGGGAGGAGAAGGAATGTGCTCCAAATGGGTAATGGGAAATGATATGTAGGGCAGATCTTTGCTTGTGGGAACCTGGAAAGGCTTCCTAGAGGTTATGCACATGAACTGAGCATGGAAAGGGTGAGAGCCAGATGTTAGGTAGGAGGTCTGCAAAGGAAAGTCTCTGGAGAACGTAGATTGTATGGAGAAATAGGGCAAGTGGAGGAAGTGGGCATGGGATGGCCGGTTAGCATTAGGCTTCCAAGCCCCAAAGACATGTCTCCATAGACTGTTTGGAACTGATCTGCTTGGAAACAGCATTCTTTCCCCAACAGGGTCTGACCTGCTGCTATAGGAGTAGGTTCTTCTTGTCCAGAGGTGAAGTCTGCTCTTATTTCTTAAGTTACATCTGTGGCCTGAGGGCTGTTGTTGCAGGTAGTGGGATAAATGGCTGCTGAGGGGTCACTCCTGCCTGTCTTTGTGATTTGTAGATAAGCTCACCAGTGCTAGCAAGGACTCCCTGAGCACCCACACCAGCCCCACCCAGTCACCTAACAGTGTCCATGGCTCCCGCCGAGGCAGCATCAGTAGCATGAGCAGTGTCAGCTCAGTCCTGGATGAAAAGGATGATGATCGCATCCGCTGCTGCACACACTGCAAGGACAAGCTGCTCAAGAGAGAGCAACAGATGGACGAGAAGGAGCACACACCCGACATCGTGAAGCTCTACGAGGTGATGAATGCCAAGCAGAATCAGCTGCTTGCTGTGCACCTGCCTGCATACTCTAAGAGGGCTCTGGGTAGTTGTTCCCATGAATCACTTTTAGTTCCTGCCCAAGAGCCATGGTATGATTTCTCAATTAGGGCCCTGGGTGAGTCTTAGAGTGATCCTGGGTATGTGGTAACAAATTTGTTTTCCTACCATCCCTTACCCACTTGAAGGAGGCCCAAGACAAGTGGGAAGGGCAGTTGTCCTGTGGATGGCCAGATTCTATGGGCGAAGACAGAAGCTGAAGGTATAGTAAATCATAGCCTGCAAGGGTCCTGGAAAACCAATTGGGAGTTTCAGTCTTTATCAGTTTGAGCATGTTAGGTATTTTCAGGGCTTGTATGCTTTTGCCTATCAGCTAAGAGTCTCTTCTGAGTCTCAAATGCCTTAGTCTTCATTGCCTCCAGTGATCCCAGAGCACCTAAGTAGAGGCACACTGAGGGTAAAGGAAGGGGATGTGCCTCTATGGTAGACTTCTTGCTGTAGGTTCCATTTCCAGTACATATCTAAAATCAGTTGGCTGGGCAGGGTAGTATATCCCTTTAATTCCCATACTTAAGAGACAGAGGTGGATCTCTGAGTTTGATGACAGCCGGGTTTACACATTGAGTTCCAGGCCACCTAGGGCTACATAGTAAGACCCTATCTACAACAAACAAAAATAAGTAAACAAAAGGGGGTGTAAAAAATTAATTAAATTACCTTGGGTGCCATTTGTAGAAAAAATTTAATTAAATTGTTTACCCAGTATTTATATTATCATTAATTGATTCTCTGCTGTCAATCCTTAACCAGACATTGTAAATGAGCACACAGACACCACATGGATTTTAACAAGCCTAGGCCTGGGTTGTACAATCCTAGCCCATCCAAGCTAGCTCATAATTTTATTACCCAAATATGACCTCATATATACATACGTCCCCTTGGACTGCCATTCTCCACGCTATGCAGATGTTCCTGGCCATGTGGAATGAGGTTCTTTTTTTTTAACCCATGGTGTGTGTCCTCCTTCCTGGTGCTGGCTGGAATGTATTAATCCTCTGTCTAAAGCGCAGGCTTTCTGTTCTAATCTCAGAAAGTCCCACCTTTCTCTGTCTTTGCCCAATCTCAAGCCTCAGCATTTTTTTAACCAATCAGAGACAATGTAACAGACAGCAAACAGGACCAATTAACATTTAGAATGCTTAGCACTACCCCATCAATTCCCTCCTTTTGTCTAAATTTTTTAACTCATATAGTAAGCCGAGCGTGGTGCCGCATGCCTTTAATCCCAGCATTTGGGAGGCAGAGGCAGGCAGATCACTGTGAGTTCGAGGCCAACCTGGTCTACAAAGTGAGTCCAGGACAGCCAGAGCTGTTACACAGAGAAACCCTGTCTCGAAAAACCAAAAAAAAAAAAAAAAAAACCTCATATAGTAAAAACAATAAGAACAAATATGAAACAATCAAGAAAACCATATATAAAAGTTATGCACATAATGCTTAGCCTATTTGTATCAGGCAATCTTGAAGAAAAAAAAATCATCTGTCTTGGTGTGCTAAAGTTCTGAACCTAAATAATTTCTATCATATCCTATATAAACCTAAAGATTTTATTTAGACTTGAAAATATCCTTTTAAATCCTAAACAACTCAAGTTCAATTGAAATTTTATAGCTATTATGCCTTCAACCCCATCAAAGACATAAGAAGGGATAAAGTTATTTGAGTGAGTAGGAAGCATAGAAAGCAGCTTCCAAAAAGAAATATGACAGTTTGTTGCCTAGACAGTCCAAAATATCTCTTGATATCATTGGAGCATCATCTTCAGCCTTCTGGCCAAGCATTTTTCACAGACTAACTTGTGCAGCAGGAAATAAGAAGGATTTTTCCATTCTGTCTCTGCAGAATCAGGACATCGACTTCCCTGCATTTAAGTTCTGGTCTGTCTTTGGACTGTATATAGTCTGTTGAGAGAGCAGGGACATTTTTGCCCAGTAGGAATTATTTCCTGGTGGGAGATTTCTTTTTGATGCTCATTGTCTTCTCCCAAGTCAAATGGGAGCTGTCAGGAGCTGACTCTCTTAAGTCAAACAATTCTTAAAATAATAAAAACATCTTTAAATGCCATTTTCTATATGCGTCTGAGGGTTTTGAAGACATCTATCAATTTATTTATAAATCTATTCATCATCTATCTTCTGTCTATCTATGAACAAACAACCTGTATATTTTAACCATTTACTATCTGTTTAACCTATTAAGTCTATTTTGTGATAAATTAAGACTAGTATTTGACATGACCAGAAGCTCAACTGGTCAGTCAACTTGTATTATCCAGACTCCTAAATGGATTGCAATAGCAACCCATGAAAGGATCGGAAGTTAACCTGTACTTTTAAATGATTTGTATAGGCACAATACCTTATATAAGTTAAAATATACATAATATGTGTCTAAATATAAAATTCTATACCAATGAATCAAAATTTAACCTTAATTTTGTACTAATATACAAAATTCTATATCAGTGTATCAAAAGATAGCCTTATTTTAAGAATAACAATAGTTTTGAGCTTCAGAGCAGATTCAGTAATCTATCCTTATATCTTATCATTTCTATATTATATACATATATTCCCCCTCTTTTTCTTTTCAAGTCTTTTCCCCATATATAAGAGAGAAGGAAGGCTAGAGAAAAGCAAAAAAGATCTCCAGGTCTAACTTTTCTATACCTTGCTTAACAAGACCATATAACAATTTGTAACCATTCCCCCTAAACAAATCTATCATTCACCCCACTTTTTGGGAATGGGATGTTGCTCTCTTAAAACTGCTTCCTGCTGAATTGGGACGCAGAAAACCTGTTTGGGGACCCAAATAAAATGGAAAAAAATGGTTAATCAATTTGATAGTAACATTTGTTGTCCAGTATGTGCTCAGCAATTTGAATGTTCTGAGCAATTTGTAGCTCGAAGCTGGACTTTGGTAGGAAAGTTCAGGGCTTTATTGATGGCCTGTCTGGAATAGTCTTTGAGGCTAGGCCATCTTAGCAAGCTGTTTGAAGTTGTTCTGGATGCAGACTTTTGAGGAAACAGCAATTGAGGCAGTCTATAAGGCTGGATCATTTGGGTTACTTGTTTTGTCTTCTTTGGACTCTGGTCCCGTTGTTCTGAAAATATATAATTTCTCACAAGTAACATATAGTTCTGCAATTACTAAAATGCCTTGGATGTGCAGAATGCACAAATCAATTAAGGAATATTTTCTGTTCTTTGAACAGAAGAAAGACATTTATAAGTCTCCATTTATGCCTTATGAAAGGATGGCGTATAATAATAGTATTACGTATATATGCTATATATAATCTATTTTAATTGAAAATACAGCATAAGACTGTATGGAGTTTAAGTATTCTCTACAGTTAACATTTATTAATTGATTAAAACATGTTCTGGATTTTTGTAGATTAGATTGGCCTCAAACTCAAAAGGAATCTATCTGTCTCTGTCTTTTTCTCCCACATTTTGGGATCAAAGGTATGCATTTATATTTTTTCTTTCCTTTTCTCCGTTCTTTGGAGATTTAATTTCTTTCTTTTTTTTTTTTTTTTTTTTTGAGACATGATTTCTCTGTGTAGCCCTGGCTGTCCTGGACTCAGTCTGTAGACCAGGGTGTTCTTTAACTCACACAGATCCACCTGGCTCTGCCTCCCTAGTGCTGGAATTACAGGTGTGCACCACCACACCCGGCAACTGCAGACAGCTGTGAACTGCCATGTGGGTGCTGGGATTTGAACCCGGGTCCTTAGGAAGAACACCCAGTGCTCTTAACTGCTGAGCCATCTCTCCAGCCCCTGGCGATTTAATTTCTATGTGGACATATATCCTTATTGAGACAGGGTTTCTCTTCATAGCTTGGGCTGTCTTGATTTGCTCTGTAGAGCTTTGTAGATTAGATTGGCCTCAAACACACAAGGAACCTGTTTTGTGCTTGTCTCCCAAGTTTTGAGATCAAGGTATGAATTTAAATAATTGAATTACCCTTATTAAACAATAACATTAGTTAAACTATTTTGTATTAGTTTGAGTTCCAATTTTCCATGGAAACCCAATTCTTAAGGAGATTGGTGTAGAGTAGTAGCATGATATACTATTTTATGTTAGCTTTTCTTAACTGTTGGCTGTTGGAGGCATGCAGTTTTTTGTTTGTTTGTTTGTTTTCCAAGACATGATTACTCTGTGTATCCTTGTCCTGGACTCACTTTATAGACCAGTCTGACCTAGGTGAAGGTAGGGATCCACCTGTCTTTGTTTCCCAAATGCTGGGATTAAAGGCATGCCCAGTAATTAACATATCTCCTTCAGGGCAAAATGTCTCTTCAAACTAGTTCTTCAGTGGGAGCCACACACCTGAGACTGGCTTGTGACCCCTTTCTCTTTATGTAAATTTAAGATTATGTGTATTTATCTGTTAGATCAGTAAGGACATCATTAAAATTAACATCAAAGAAAAAATGTGTCATTTTTGAATTCTAGACTGTCTTTAGTAAGCAGTCTTATCTTACTAAAGGTCAGCAGAGTTCCACCCTGCCTTCATTGTTTAGACCAAGTTGGTCTAGAATTCAGAGATCTGCCTGTTTCTTCCTCTAGTGTGATGGGATTAAGGGATTAAGGGCATGTGCCAGTACCACCCTGCCCAAATATTTCACCCAAATCCCAGATATTAGTATCTCTGTAACCCAGAGAGCAACCTTGAACTGAAGTGACAATTCAAAATCTGCCCAAAATCTTCAAAAATCTCTTATGTTTTAGCAATGCCAAACCAGAGGCTTAGCTCTCTTTACATACTAAAAACCCGGCAGCCTTCTAAACCTTTCTACCTCCCAATATAGGAAAATCAAAGACATCTAAACAAAAATCAAGCAAAGAAACAACATTCCAAAAGCCATGGTCTAACCATGCCATCCCATGCTGCAATCAAAGTTTTGTTCATTATTACATCGAATCTAGTTTCGACTGTATTTCATTGGTGGGCCCTTCCCAGAAAGTCCTGAGAATCACCTCATAGCCAGGGCGCTCTTAGCTCCAGCTGCCATCAATTTTGTATTATTTATTGGGAAGAGCCTCCCTCCTTCCTTCATTATCATTGTTGGCAATTTATCATTCCATCTGTAAATTCTTTCCTTTAAGACTATCCTAGTCCAAACTTTCTCAAAAAAGATACACAGAACCACAATTGTCAGAGTAAAAATCATTTGCATGCTCAGAGGAACAAACTCAATGGGAATCTAAAAATATTGAGGCATTATGAATTCCTCCATTTTTAATCTAGGTGATTAATTCTGCTCTCAGGCCCTGTTTAGAAGGCTGCTGGGTTTTTAGTATGTAAAGAGAGCTAAGCCTTAACTCTCTGCCTTTGCTGCAAGGCAACAGCTTGTGTTAAGGTAGCTGCACCTTTGAAATGCATTTGGGTTTGGTTCCCCGCTTTTAGGCTAGGAAACTGGCTTTCACCCCAGCCTTCTCACACTATAAGCATGTATTCTAATTGCCGTATTTGGGCGCCATTTATTAAACAAAAAAAATTATTAAATTACCTTGGGCACCATTTGTAGAAAAAAATTAATTAGATTGTTTACCCAGTATTTATATTATCATTAATTGATTCTCTGCTGTCAATCCTTAACCAGACATTATAAATGAGCACACAGACACCACACGAATTTTAACAAGCCTAAGCCTGGGTTGTACAATCCTAGCCCATCCATGCTAGCTCACAATTTTATTACCCAAATATGACCCCATGTATACATACGTCCCCTTGGACTGCCATTCTCCACGTTATGCGGATGTTCTTGGCCATGTGGAATGAGGTTCTTTTTTCTAACCCATGGTGCATGTCTTCCTTCTTCCTGGTGCTGGCTGGAATGTATTAATCCTGTCTAAAGTGCAGGCTTCCTGTTCTAATCTCAGAAAGTTCCCCCTCTTTCTCTGTCTTTGCCCAATCTCAAGCCTCAGCATTTTTTTAACCAATCAGAGACAATGTAACAGACAGCAAACAGGACCAATTAACATTTAGAATGCTTAACACTACCCCATTAGGGGGGAAACAAGCATCAGCCTCCTAATGACCTGTAGGTCTTACCTGGGAAAGGAGGAGAACTAGTCTAGGAGACAAGTGGGAAAGTAGAGGATGTTGGGAGTTGGGGTGGGTCAGCAGAGGAAGCTTCTTGAACATTCTTGAAGAATGTTTTCTCAGTGAGCACGGAATGGCCACTAACTATCTCTCCAGGTCATGATAGCTGCTTCTGTTCCACCATATAGATATTAACATTGTCAAGAGATGGTGTCAAACCAGTACTAAGCTGTAGCTGTAGCTATCTTCCATCCTGTGTGGAGTTCAAGACCTGTTGTCTGTCTGTCTGTCTATCTGTCTCTCTCTCTCTAATTAATTTTTTATTTTTTTAGATTTTTCGAGACAGGTTTTCTCTGTATAACAGCCCTGGCTGCCCTGGAACTCACTCTTGTAGACCAGGCTGGCCTTGAACTCACAGAAATCCTGCCTGCTGAGTGCTGGAATTAAAGGTGTGCACCACCACACCTGGCTTTTTTTTTTTTTTTTGTAACTAGCCATTATGTATATTTACCTACTATTTTGAGAAGAGCCCTGGCAATGCCATTTGCTGGCAGCTTTGCTGTTGGCTGGCATTACCTGGTAGAGAGCACAGTGACTTAATGATATTCCCTGTCAAGACACACTGTGCTCTGAAGGGGTGCCTCTCAAAAACATCTAGTCAAAAGGTTCACCTTGTGTTCTTTCCTTCCTGCAAGATTTTCTGCTTAGAAAATGGGTCTTTTCATAAGGAAACTTACAATAAGGGAGTAAAAAGCAAAACAAAACAAAAAAAACCTGTATTTTAAAAGGGACCTTTTATATATGTCTCTGGTGTAACTTGGCTTCTAGGTCAGAGTTTCTGTTTTCAGTGCAGCACTCACCTCTTCTCTTTTATTCTTAGAAACTGCGACTTTGCATGGAGAAAGTTGACCAGAAAGCTCCGGAATACATCAGGATGGCAGCATCATTAAAGTAAGTTGCTCCGATCTATTTTTCTGAGTCAGTGATGACTGTGATCGCCAGGCTACTGAGGCCGATTCTTCACTAGCCAAAAATGGAGATAGAAATCTTTTTACCCCCCGCCCAACCCCTTTGGTGCTAAGTATGGAGCCTAGCTTTGTACATGCTGTGCATGCTCTACCACTTGATAAACTCCTGCCAAGAAAATAGAATCTTAACTCTGACTTTTCACGTTTGTAAATCAGTGGACATGTTATTGTCACGTGAGTTTTGTAAATGCCATAACTGTTTTCAAGTGTCAGAGTTGTTCTGATAAAGTGGATTTTGCAAAGGCCTCACAGAAGTGCCGCTACTCAGTGCAGTATTTGCAAACAGGTAAGGGAAGGACAGCCCATCTGGTGCCCAACTTGCCACAGTGCCTCTTAACAGTGTATTGTAATGTCAGGATTACAACAGACATTTCCATTTGAGCACAGATAGATGGGTACACAGCAGCACTGGGCAAATGAATCCTATCTTGGGTTTCTTTTCCAAAATTAAGATGTGGTTCATATTCTTTTTAGTGTGCAGTTCAGTGATGTTTATGATAGTGTAGTCACATAGTTGTTCAATTGTCACTACCATCTTAATTCCAAACATTTTTATCACTCTGGCAAGTAACCTTAGACCTGTAAGCAACTTGCAGTCTTCCTAGCCATCACTGATCTGTCTAGATTTGTCATTATGTGACATTTCATATAAAGGGAATTATATGATATTTTGTGTCTGGATGCTTTTATGTACATCAGTGTTTTCAATATTCATCCATGTTGTAACATGCACAACATGGGATAATACATTACTGCCCTTGTATTAAGATGTTATAGATTTATTTATGAAGTTTGTTTACTCATTTGTCAATTGATGTTTATTTGAGTAGTGTCTTCCCCCCCATTACCCCTCTCATCCCCTGTTCCCCATCCCCTGTTCACACATAAATACACACGCTTTTAACTGTTGTGGATAACACACTTTTTAAATTTTTCTTTCTATTTTTAAGATAAGTTCTCATGTAGTACAGGTCGGTCTTGAATTATTCATTCTGTAGCTGAAGCTGACTTTGAACTGGAACTACAGTCATATGCCAACATGTCTGGCCAGGAATAGTACACCTTTCATAATTGTATGTGTATGTAGGAGCATAACATGTTGGGTTTTATGGTAACTCTACATTTAACTTTTTGAGGAACTACAAAATTATGTTCCAAAGAACTGTGGATATATCTTCATCTTCCCTCTGGCATTTTAAATTTTATTTCTTCATAGCCTGTTTAATACTTGTGGTCCCCTGTTTTTTATGTATTTATTTAGTATGTGTGGTACATGTGTGTATGATGTGTGTGTGCTCTTGTGTATGAGTGCAGGCTCATGCATCCTTGACTAATACATTCTGTGATTATCCCTGTCCAGTGGGGACAACCAATCCTGAGCATATTTCCAAATGGCTTACTTCCAATGCTCTTCCAGAGACTAGCTTTCCTGGGCTGTATGTCATTTCATTCATTCACTGAGCAGATGCTTCATGAGCGCTAGTTCTGTGCACACTGTTCTCCTTCTGCTCTGTGCCTGAGGCAGTGAACAGAGATGATGGTACCTATCTCATGGACCATCATCAAGGGAGCAAGTATTGAATAGGCTAACTCCAGCCATGACAGTGCTCTGAGGGAGTAAAGTTGATGTGATGGAGACCGAGAAAGTGATTTCAGGCCTCAGATAACTTTTTTGGTTTTCTATGAGACACCAAGACAGAGCCTTAGTCCTAGCTACTTAGGCTGAGACAGGATCCATGGAGCTGAAGAGTTCAGCATAGCAAGGTTCTACTTTAGAAGAACAAAACAAAAATCCAAAACAGACAAAGCCTGCGCTCTCTCTCTCTCTCTCTCTCTCTTTCTCTCTCTCTCTCTCTCACTTTCTCTTTCTTTTTCTTATATTTTCAAGACAGAGTTTCTCTGTGTAGTGCTGGCTGTCCTGGAACTTGCTTTGTAGAACAGGGATTGAAGGTGTGCACCATCACCTCCTGACTACCAAAGCCTGCTTTCTTACTTCCAGTCTTCTGGGTTTTTTGTTTGTTTGTTTTGTAAATTTTGTGGTGAAAGATGATAAAGCCACTGTATTGAATTCCCTGATGATAGAACACTCCTGTATTTTTTTCTAGCCAGAATTATTTTATACGTGGTATATTTGGTAGCGCTTGCTTAACTTGAATTGCAGCTGCCTCCCATAAAGAGTTGAGTAGGTAGCTCATGGTGAGACTGATTACAGCTGAGAAAACAGCTGAGCTGTTCTCATGGTCCAAAAGTTTATCATCTAGAATATGGAAAAGAAAAGCCATAATTGTGGCATTTGAGATTCGGTAGTCTGGGAAGCTTGGCCTACAATCTTGCAAATGAATAATTGGTGGTGGTGCTGTCTTCTGAGTAAGCTGCTTCTGGTATTTTCTGACATCCCCTCTCCACCCTGAACACCTAGTACTATTCTGCTGGACTTGGAGTCTGGGTGCTTTTCTCTTGTATGGAACAGTTTTTTGTGAGAGTTGTTTGTCCGGCAGTTGTGTGTGTGTGAGATGGAGTGTGGGGAACTTGTGTGTGTTTGTGAGAGTTGTTTGTGGGGCAGTTGTGTGTGTGAGGGGGAGTGTGAAGCACTTATGTGTGTTTGTGAGTTGTTTATGGGGCAGTTGTGCATGTGAGGCAGAGTGTGGGGCAGTTGACATAGCTAAGGGGCTTCTGGCTGTTGTAAAATTTCATTGGCTCGTTTACTAAATCACTTTATATATTCCATAAGATACAGTAAGAGATTGATGAGCTGTTCTGTTGATGAGCTGTCCTTGGGGCTGGAGAGATGGCTCAACAATTAGAAATATGTACTGCTCTTCCTGAGCACTAGAGTTAGGTTCCCAGCACCTATGTCAGGTGACTCATAACCTCACAAACTCCTGTAACTTCAGCTCTGGGGGTTCTGACATTTCTGACTTCCACAGGCATATATACCCACACCCATGCACATACCTAAAAATAGTAAAATAAATCTTAAAAATAAAAGAGGCGATCCTCAGATGCCTGGGCAGTGGTCTGTCCCTGAGGTGTCTGCACAGCGAAATGGCTTCTGCTTGGTGACTGTTTACCAAGGAATTACTGTATTGTCTCAGTGAGTCTAAAATGCCTTAGAATTAACCACCTGTCTCTGAGACCTTAAACACTGTGCCCTCCTGTTAGCACCATGAAACTTAGGTCAAACATTTATGATTTCTCCTTAGTGCTGGGGAGACGACCTACAGTCTGGAGCATGCCAGTGACCTTCGAGTGGAAGTACAGAAAGTGTACGAGCTTATAGATGCTTTAAGGTAAAGTTTGCTAGGTCATGTTTCTGCTGCTGGTTAATGGAAGGAGATGATGTTTTGATAACAGTGAGTAGCGGGAAGTAGATTTGGGGTTATCTAGATTCCTGGTGACAGTGAGAACATTGGAGGGGGGAAGGTGCCTGCTTTGCTCTCTACTGTAACTGTAACTTCTGGTTAAGGATTTGAAGTGCTTAGGGATGGGGTCTAGGTCACTGATAGAGTATTTTCCTAGTCTGTACAAGGCCCTGGGTTCTGTCCCTAGCACATGAAGGGACCATCAATTTCTGATGGTCATTAGTAATAAGGAAATAGGAGCTAGCTGCTGTATCCTAAACTACCCGTGTGCCTGTTCTCTTGGAACAGGTCAGGATTAGCATGTCTATTTCATAGAAGAGGAACGTTGACAGAAACCCAGGTTCTTTGCATGACTGAACTCTTGAACATTTTAAGATAGTGACAGCAAGGCATGATAGTATGGGTTTTTAGCTGTCACACCTGTGCTCACCTTTGAAGCCACGTTTTCTTGTGTGGCCACTTCTGTGACCAAGCATTTATCTGTGCTTTGTTAGAGTAGCCAGAGGGTAAGGGGTGGGCTTTGCTATGAAGGACACTTCAGTTTCTTCCATGTTGTTCCACATCCTCATAGTACAAAAGCCTAGCAGCTCCAGAGACTTTACTCTGTTTCTGAAGCTGCCAGCTACCCATTACACTGATTCCTTTGTTCCAATGTAGTAAGAAGATCTTAACCTTGGGCTTGAACCAAGACCCTTCACCACATCCAAACACTTTGCGGCTACAAAGAATGATCAGATATTCAGCTACACTATTTGTGCAGGTAAAGTCATGCTGGGGTGACAAGTGTGTGGCTTGCTTGTTTTCTGTTGATACATTTTTTTATTTCTTAAAATTATGAATGCCACATCTGGAGAAAAAGCTAAAACCTAGGTAAAAGTAAAGATACTTTAAAAAATTATTAAACATTTTGACAACTTTATACAATTATTGTGGTTCTATTTACCCACTCTCAACCCCCTCCATTCCTGCTGATTGTTTCTTCCCAGCTAGTCTGCCTCCTGCCTCATACCTTTCATTTGTGTGTGTATGTGTAGGTCTAGTGTTGCTTTGTTTTCTAGATCTTCTTTTAGAGTGTGTATTTGTGTGTCTGCATGTGGGTTGATGCAGATGTGAGTGAAAGTGTTGCAGAGTCCAGAGAGCACTGAATCTGCAGTTACAGTTGTGAGCCACCTACTGTGGGAGCTGGGAACCGAATATGTCCTTTTCATTCCTGAGCCATCTCTGCAGCCCCAGGTCTTGTTTTCTTCCTTCCTTCCTTCCTTCCTTCCTTCCTTCCTTCCTTCCTTCCTT
>CAJQZJ010001896.1:16875264-16922386 GCA_907164525.1 Lophiomys imhausi
CTTCCTTCCTTCCTTCCTTCCTTCCTTCCTTCCTTCCTTCCTTCCTTCCTTCCTTCCTTCCTGTCTTTCTTTCTGTCTGTCTGTCTTCTGTCTTTCTTTCTTTCTTTGTTTTTTGAGGCAGGGTTTCTCTTTGTATCTCTGGCTGGCTGTCCTGGACTCACTTTGTAGACCAGGCTAGCCTTGAACTCACAGAGAGCTACCTGCCTCTGCCTACTGAGTGCTGGGATTAAAGTCATGTGCCGCCACACATGGTAGCTGTGAACAGCCATATGGGTGCTGGGACTTAAACCCAGGTGTAACTCTCTATCAGACTTTTAAAGAACTAAACCTAACGATTCTCAAATTATTCTGTAAAAGGGAAATGGAATGCCTCAAGACTCTTTTGATGAAGCCAGTATTGCTTTGATACCAAAACCAGACCCAGGTCCTTTGGAAGAGCAGCCAGGGCTCTTAACTGCTGAGCAGTCTCTCCAGCCCCCCAGGTCTTGTTTTAAAATAGCTTTTAATCTTTTTTTTTTTTTTTAAATACTATATTTTTTTTTCTTCAAGTTACATCTCAGTAACAAACCCCTCCCTATTCCCCCTTCCTATCCCGCCCTTCCACCCTCTTCCCCCCAGAAGTTTCCCCTTTCAGTCCAACAGATGGTTCCTTCTCTTATAACAGTAAGTATTATACAAAACAACAGATATAAATATGCCACATTTATGAGCAAGGCCCTGCCAACTGCTTCTGTTGAAGCCCTCACTACCAGCTACCAGGAGCTTGTCAGTTAAGGGAGTTAGTAGTAGTTGACCTTTCTGGTTGATGCCACATGAAGCAAAGACAGGTTGTCCCAACTAGTTCCTGCTCAAAATGAAGAATCAGAAACAAGTAGACAGTGGCTGTTGTCTAAAGCCACTTTGTGTTAGGACAGTTTGCTATGTCTCAATTAAAATAGCTTTTAATCTTATGTCTCCAATACAATTGTTCTTCATTCTGGTATATTTTCTTAATTTCTTTTTCTTTAGTTACATTTTTATATGCAACATTTATAATTAGTTCGTTGTATTAGTTTTATCATTGATAAGCTTAAGGAAGACTTTATTTGGGTCACAGTTTGAAGTCTGTCTTGGTGAGATGGTCATGACGGCAGGAGTTTGAGGCAAGTGGTCATGTTGTATCTGCAGTTAAGCACAGAAATGAATGCCAGTTCTCAGCTTGCTTTCTCCTTTTTATTCAGTCCAGGAGCCCATCTCAGACCCACCCACACCAGAGTGGGTCTTCCCACCTCAAATTTTTCTGGAAAGACCCTTATGGACACACCCAGAGGTGTGTTTCAATTCTAAACCCACTCAAGTAGACAAAGAAGATCAGCCCTCACAGACATACCTACAAATGTGTGTCCTGTTTTAATCACTGAATCTTCTATGCTATGTTTGGCCATGGAATGCTACTTTGGCTCTGTTTGCTACCCTTTATTGGACTGTTTCATTTTAGTTGGGGAGTTGATGAATTCTAAGTTTTTGCTATTAATAGTACGTGATGTTTCCTTCTCAAGAATTCTTTCTGGGTCATTAGCTAATGGTTCAGGGGCAGCAGACTAAACCTAGGTGACTAGATCTGAGTTGCATTTTTCTACTTCTGATGTCCCCTTGCGTTGTTGGAGTCCAGACTTGGTTGCAGGTAGTTCTAAGGGGCTCCACTCTCCAGCACCTGTTCCTCCTCAGTTCATCTTGGAAGGCCAGTAGTGTTAGAAGTTTCATTAGTTTCCTGAGTCTTGGTCAATTTCTTGAAAGTGGTGTGTTAGAGAAGTACTATGGAGAGATCTGAGGGTGGTAATTAAGCAAAAAGAGTGCCAGATAGTACTGGAGTCTAGGTAAATTTAGGTGGATGGGTTGAGGGCACAGCCTCAGGGAGAAGTAGACACAGGCCTGGGAGACATCTGGAGATTTGATCTCTTAAGGAAAAGGCAAGTCCATCTGAAAGGTGACTGCCAATTAGCATGAACATCCTTCCTGTCAAGGGTGAAGTGGCTTACCTTAAGTGTATAAGGCTTAAGGCCCAGTTTTACCTTCCCCCTTTAAAACACCTAAGTATAAAATTGTCCATTACTCTCCTACAGGAAAAGTTATTGGGTTTGATGTCACTGCCAACCAAGGAACAGTTTGAAGAACTGAAAAAGAAAAGGAAGCAAGACCTGGACCAGAAGAGGACCATGGAGAGACAGGTGCATTGAGCCCAGCACCCAGTGACTTCTGCCTCTCTGCTCTCGTACCCCACCCCTCTGCTGCTGAGTCTCTCCTTCTCAAACTGGCTACTGTTATGGCCTTAGAAAAATAGTTGTATTCTCACTGTGCCCTAGTTTTAATATTTCTGCTGATGCTCTCCTGTCTAGACCACCACAGGGAGTGGCAGTTTCCCCTCTAGTAGGCTTGCAGGCAAGTTCTGGATGACCTTTTGTTAAACAAAAGAACTACAGGTGCGGTGGTACATGCCTGTATACCAGTCCTCAAGAGGCTGAGACAAGAGTATTTTGAGTTTCAGACTAGTTTGTGCTACATAATGAGAGTGCTGTTTTATAGTGGTGGAATGCTTGTGGCCCTGTGTTCTATCCCTAACATCACAAAACCCAAAATGAAAACAGAAAACCATTTGTATTTTAGTATGATCTGAAAGTCTAACCTCATGTAGATAAGGGTGACAGACAGTCTTTGGAAGTTTAAGAAAAGTGTACAGGCAGTGAAACTAAGTTGGAAGGAATCTTTTCAACTTACAATAGTTTTTTGTTTGTTTGTTTGTTTGTTTTTAGAGTTTTCAAGACAGGGTTTCTCTGTATAACAACCCTGGCGGTCCTGGAACTCACTCTGTAGACCAGGCTGGCCTTGAACTCACAGAGTTCCACCTGCCTCTGCCTCTCAATTGCTGGGATTAAATTGTGTGCCATCACAGCCAGCAATGTTTTATTTTTGAAATCTAAGCCTACCCTTGTTTCAGCAGTTGAATTATCTTAGTGTTGCTGAGACCATAGAAGGTAGCAGACAGGGAGGACTGCTGGCCTGGTAACCATGGTGACCCTGGTGTGTGCTGTCTCTGCAGGCTGCTCTAGAGTCCTGGCGGAAGCTTGAAGAAAGGCAGACTGGTTTGGCATCTCGTGCAGCCAATGGGGAAGTGAGGTCTCTCCGAGGCATCCCTACCCCCTTGAGGAAGACTGAAGGCTGGCTCCCATTGTCAGAAGGTCAGGGACAGAGTGAGGACCCTGATCCTCTCCTCCAGCAGATCTACAATATTACGTCCTTCATCAGGCAGGCCAAGGCTGCAGGCCGCACAGATGAGGTGCACACACTTCAGGAGAACCTGCGGCAGCTACAGGACGAGTATGACCAGCAACAGACCGAGAAGGCCATTGAGCTGTCCAGGAGGCAGGCTGAAGAGGAGGAGCTGCAGCGGGAGCAGCTGCAGATGCTCCGCCAGCGAGAGCTGGAACGAGAACAGGAGCATTTCCTGGCAGCATCCTTGCACACACGGACTCGAGCTTTAGAGCTCCGAGAAGTCATACCCTTCCAGTGGGAGCCCAGCCAAGGGTCTCACACTGATCTTGCCTATTCCTTGGATCAGTACTCCTCCCCAGTTCAGGGCAGCACAGCTCCCGATACCCTTTCACCTGGCTCAGCTCTAGCACCCATCCGCTTGTGGTCTGGGCCCTCAGCCCTTGGCCAGGAATTACTCCTCCAGAGCACCATATCACAGCAAAATGATAAGACCTCTCTCAACCCATTTGATGAAGAGGACCTCTCCAGTCCTACAGAGGGTGCTGCCAGCCCTGCTGCTGCTGCTGCTGCTGCAAAGACTTTCCTGGGTCCTCCTCCAGCTGCTGTCACCAGAGAATACAATCCTTTTGAAGACGATGCTGAGGAAGAGGAGGTGGCAGAGTTGGGAGCAGGGAATCCCTTTATTGACCCAGACAGTCCAACACCCAACCCTTTTGATGAGGATGACCATCGCAGGCCTGCCAGCCCACCTGCCGCTGGAAACCCTTTTGAAGAGTCCCCCTGCACCAACCCCTTCGAGGTGGACAGTGATAGTGGCATGGAGGCTGAGGAGCACATTGAGGAGGAGCTGCTCCTGCAGCAGATTGATAACATCAAGGCTTACATCTTTGATGCCAAGCAGTGCGGTCGAATGGATGAGGTTGAGGTGCTGACGGAAAACCTCCGTGAGCTGAAGTGCACCCTAGCTAAGCAGAAGGGGGCCCCTAACTGACAGCATTGGCCAGGGAACAGGCAGAGTCTTGGACAGCAAGGTACCAAGGGGGAGGAGAAGATGGGTGGGTATCTGGATGCACACAGATGAGGGGTGGGAAGAGGAGTCTCTTACTGTCTACTTTGAGGCATTTCCACTACACTTAAACAAAATCAGCATTCATTTGCTGGTTTTTATGTATTACTATTTTTTTTAATGAATGTTCCCTTTTCAGGGGACTTTACCATTTTATTTCCGAGATACAGCTCAGTGCAAATCTGTTGGGCCGAGGTAGAAATGGCTCCTGGGCACCTTTTGGTCCATTTCCTGCTGACTGTTCTTGGTCACTATGCAGTGTTATAGGGCACCCCTTGACAGGCTACTTCCTGAGGTCAAGACAGGCAGGGGCTCTGGCAGAAGTCTGTCCAGATTTGGCTACTCCCTTTTACCTCCTTCCTGCTCGGGCTATCTCCTGGACACTTAGGGCGATGCTGCTGTGAAGGAAAAAGTCTGGGCCCAGATGGGACCAGTGTCTCTTTTTTTATGGATGGCAGGAATGTTGCTAATGTTGTCCCCTCCCAGCTAAAGGAAGTAAAGTTCCCAGTGCGGGACCAGGGTGTTGGTGTCAGTGTGAACTTGATTATGAGATAGCAGTGATCAACTTTTTGTGGATGCTATGGTTTGGGAGAAGTTTCTATTTGAGCAGTTGTCTGTTCTCTGGAAACCTCCTTCCAGGGCTTTGGCAGAATGACCACTCTATAGGTCACATTCATGAGCCTGTGGAGTGATTTGGGATTGTGACCTGGAAGTTTGTGTGGAACATTGGCAAGAGATGGAACACTTCTGAATCAGGAGATAAATTCTATTAACAGTCAAGGCTCTTCAGTCAACCTTCTTCCCTGTGGTTCATCTTGACCTGGGAAACTGGGAAGATGTTTTTTTCTTCCTGAGTACTGAGCACAGCCTCAGATCATTCCACAGCCCTGAAGTACTTGAACTCTGATAGAAGACAGAAAGGGAAGTTATGTAACTTAGTACTTTGGCTTACAGAAACAGATCTGTTTCTTGACAGATGACATTGTAAGACCCTGCTGTGCTTAGCTCTGGGTCATTTCTTCAGTGACACTCTCTAGCTATGGACAATAACTGACCACTAGTCACTTTACCCTTAGCTGACTCTGGGCCATGGCTTCTGCTGGTTACTGGTATGTAAGCTGAAGTTCTTTTGTCACATTCTAGTGAAGATCCATCTTGGTGGTAAGGATGGTATCTGGGTGCAAAGATCTCTATTTTGGCAGCTTTAATCCCAATTCATTAGTACCTGTTGGGGCTTTGGCTGGATAGAAAGTCCTGTATGAGACTGAAGAGTTGGATAGGGAGGGTAGTGGAGGACACTTTGGGTTTTATTGACTGGTATTTACTGGGTAAGAGTGGATTACCAGTGCCATTCAGTTGCCAGCTCTGTTGGCGTCATGGGTTGTTCCGGGAGGTAGGCAGCCTGGCATCCATGTTTCCTGGGGCAAGCCTCTTCTTTTCCTAAGGCCCAGGCTCTAGATGCTGTTACCTTAATGCTCTGGGCATGCCCAGCGTATCCACCCTGTTTGGTCTGCTTACTTACGTCTGTTACAAGAGCAGGCAACCCTCTACACAGAATAAAGTTGAATGCTGGTTTCCACTATTACTTTTCTTGACACATATTAGGTATTCAGGGTGATATGACTGTAGATATTACTTTGCTTATGAGACCAAGTTTCTTTATTACCTGGTGAGTTACTTCCTTTTTTTTTTTTTTTGTTTTTCGAGACAGGGTTTCTCTGTGTATCCCTGGCTATCCTGGAACTCACTCTGTAGACCAGGCTGGCCTTGAGTTCACAGAGATCCACCTGCCTCTGCCTCCCAAGTGCTGGGATTAAAGGTATGTGCCACTACTTTTGGCCATTACAGACAGTTTCGAACTGCCATGTGAGTGCTGGTATTTTAATCCAAGTCCTTTGGAAAAGCAGCTAGTGCTATCTTTCCAGCCCCACTAAATGTACTTCTTCCCTGAACTCACCACCAGGTAGCAGCCTGGAGAAAACAAAAATGAAAAAAAAAAAAAACAAAATGAAATAAATGCTTTTACAACTACTTTTAAAATCCCAATTCACTGAATATTAAACCAAGTAAAATCAGATCCCAGAAGTTACTAAGTTTCTCTTTGAATTCCTCTTTGGCTATGTTCTGTAATTCAGACATGACAAGAGAGACTTGTCTACCCCTTGGCTGTATCACTTCCCAGAATTCATGCAGGTCAAGGTTAGTTTACAGAGGGTGTTAGCCTGTGAGTGTAACCACAACGCCAGGTTCTTACCTTGGGTGCATACTTCATGATTCCCGAGGTCCTTCAGGGAAAATAGCTCCAGCTCATCAGTGAAGAAGCACGTCCTTGATAGGGTGTTGACAGATCCCCTAGACACAGGTCCTGTTCATAGTGGAAGAGCTTCTGGCTTTGTGCTCTTCCATCTTAACACACTAAGGAACTGGAGCCTCACTGCACTTACCACTCATCATGTCTGTATTGTCAGATGCTAAAATGTCTTTCTAAGTCATCGTGAGCCATGTTGCATAGCTATGCCATGCAATTCACAAGGGGGAATTGGTCTCTGTACCAAGTCAGACTAAAGGAGCACAGTGTGCTGCTAATCATGGTGACTGTCAGCTAGATGGTCATTGATGCTCATGCACTACACTGGGACCTTGTATCAGAGTCTTTTATTAAAAAAATAAAATATTGCCGGGCGGTGGTGGCGCACGCCTTTAATCCCAGCACTTGGGAGGTAGAGGCAGGCGGATCTTTGCGAGTTCGAGGCCAGCCTGGTCTACAAATTGAGTCCAGGACAGCCAGGGCTATACAGAGAAACCCTGTCTCGAAAAGCCAAAAAAATAAAAATAAAATATTACTTATGTGAGGCTTTTATTTAAAAAAAATAACATGTTCATGACTGGGTGTGTATGTGTGCTTAAAACTTTCCTCCACCCACTTTTGTAGTGTATGTGTATGCGAATGTTTGCATGTGCACATGGAAGCTTTGGGTATTAGTCTTTGGAAAACCATCCACTTCCTTTTAGGCAGAGTTCCTCATCCTGAAGTTCTTCAGTTAGGCTAGACTGACGTCAATGAGTCCCAGGGTTCCTCTTCTCCTCCCCAGCCCTGGGATTACAAATGAATATCACCATGCTCACCACTTTTTCTTGGGTTTTGAGGATCAAACTCACATCCATCATTGTGTTGCAAAGTAAGCACTAAGGGAACTGTTTTACATAAGCACACACAGATCCCTGCTCAGTCTTATCATCCCTGTTGCCCACAGAAACTGAGGCTCAGAGAAGTGGGGGACCTGGGACTTCCATTTGTGCTAAGCATTGGCATATTTCACACTTCACCCAGCTCTGTCAGCAGGTCTGTGATGTGTTACTTGACAAAGGACAGGTTGGAAACTCACAACTCATTTTGCCATCAGTACCTAGGCAGGTTTGGGTTGGCTCAGGAATAGTGGAGAGGAGAGGACTCAACTACTATGTCAACCAAACAGACAGCAGATAAGCAATCTGGAAAGAAGTTGGGTACAGCTAAGTGGATTTCTACAGTGACATCACCTGGGCCTGAAGCCCGAGGAGGGGCCTTGTATCCAGTGCTCACTGTGGGCCAGAGCTCATTCTGATGCAGGGGTCACCTCATTGAATCTTCCTAGTTAAAAAAGCAAAGGAAGTGGTAACACTCAGCTTGCTCAGAGTTGTACCTCTGGGACCCTGCCTAAGTCTGTCTGATTCAGAACCCCAAGCTGTTTGCATGAGACATTGGGTTCCTCCTGTAGATGCAGTGTTATCTTCTGTGACTAGACTTCAAGACCTGTAGCCTCCTCAGGAGCCTAACAGAATTCTAATTACTTCAGAATTTTAGTTTTAGCACTTCTGTTTAGTTTGGAAGTGTCTTCTTAACACGAAGCAACTGGATAGAAAACCGGTAGCCTTTCTTGGAACCATTACAACACTGATTTGCAGGGCTCAGTTTCCTTCCAACATCTGCAGTGATGAGTCCAGAGACAGCCAAGCTCTGATGGTTGCAGCAGAAGCCATGACTGGTAGAAGGAGTACCAGTGGTAGCTTTTTTGTTTCCTGTTGCAGGATAGGGCCTTGCACATGTGCTCTACTACTGAGCTATATTCCTAGCTCCTTATTTTTCAGACAAGCTCTTGGCTAAGTTCCCTGAACTGAATTTGAATTCACTTTGTAGCTCATGCAGGCCTTGAACTTGAGATCCTTCTGTCTCAGTCTCCAGAGTTTCTAGGATCACAGGTCTGCATGACCAAGCCTAGCCGATAGTCTCGATGAGTCCTGGAGGGTCACTGAAGCTGCTCCATATTGTTTCTAATGGTGAAGCACCGAGAAAGCTCCTCCTGTAGCTGTGGCAGAGGAAGGGAAAGTTCTTTGTAACCAGAGCATCCTAGCAAAGGTTTCTGCAAATGGAGAAACTTCACCAAACTTACTCATTTGGGGCAAACATTGCCCCCACACCAGTCCCCCGCAGCCTTCTTTGAGGGAGAAGTAGACAATTAAGAAATGTGAAGGCCATAGCTTGAAACATGGTAAGATCATAGAACATGTCCCTCTTCTGTATGTTGTATTCCCCCAGGGATCTAGACACAGCTGCCAGAGTCTTCAGAGGAGCAGCTAGGAACTCCAAGCTTCTGACACCTACAGCTACAGCAAACAGTCTTCACTCTAGAGACTTAGGTGCCCTAGTTTCTACTCCCCACATAACCAGTGTCTCACAAATGGTTACAACTATCCTCAAAGATAAAAAAGCAACACAACTAATGTTGGAATTACCGGACAGGAAATTTAACTGCAGGTTGTGCATTACAGAGACTAAGACAAGCAAACAACATGTAAGAACAGTTAAATAGCAGGTAGTTGTTAAAAACAAACAAACAAAAAAAAACTTAAATCACAGCAGTTCAAATTTGCCAATGAAGACACAGGAGCCAGATGCTGTATTGAAAGCCTGCTAGCTAGAGAGGCAGAGGAAGCACCCTGCTGACGTTCCTATCACCAATGTCCCAGAACAATAAAACCTTCCTACTCAGCTCACATACCAGAAGGACAAAGCTTGCTAGCTTGCCCAGGTGACTTTTTTTTTTTTTTGTTTAACCAGTATTTATATTATATTTAATTAGTTCGGCGGCTGTTAGTCCTTAACCCGCCATTATAAATGAATACACACAGACACCGGATGGATTTTATCAAGCCTAGGCCTGAGTTGTACAATTCTAGCCCATCTAAGCTAGCTCATAATTCCATTACTCAAATATGACCCCACATATACATATGTCCCTTTGGACTATTATTCTTCACGCTAAGCCAATGTTCCAGGCCACGTGGAAGGATCTTCTTTAATCTACCCCATGGCATGTCCTCCTTGTTTCCCCCTGGCTTTTTCTCCGGCTTCTTCCCAAGATGCTCTCTGTCTCTCAAAAAGCCCGGGTACCTTAGTCCCACCTATATCTGTCTTTGCCCAGTCTCCAGGCCTCAGCATTTATTTAAACAATCAGAGTCAAAGTAAGTAACAGATGGCTCACGCCCGCCCGGGCTGCCCCGGTGAAGACGGAGATCTGGTGCAGTGAGGCCTGGGGTCCTAGCTATGCCTCGGTATTTCGAGGACAAGCCGGAGGCCACGCGTGCGCGGGCGTGAAGGAGGACCTGGGTGCTTGTCTACTGCAGTCGTCCTGTGTGCTTCAGGAAGGAAAATCCCCACGGCAGTGTTTGAAGGAAGGCTACTGCAGAGCTTTGCAATATTCTTTTTTTTTTTTTTTGAATGTAAAAGATCCATGCTGGATGCCAGATCAAGATTCAGAGGCAGAAAAGGATATTGACAACACCAGGGTTTTCTCTGGTCCGTGACAGAAAGGAAGCAGAGGAAAGGAACCCAGTAGCTGCTGCGTCTGCTCGATTTCTGTGCCAGGTTCCCTCCTGAGGACTCCGGAGAAAGCGGAGAAATGCTGTTTCTGAACAATGGTGTTGTGTGAAGTCTATGGTGTTGCGTGAAGTCGTTGCTCGAGGCCACCATGTGATTAACACAGTAACAATAGGCCCTGTTGTTAGGGCTCTTCCAACTCTTATTTCTGTTTCCTAGTTTCAATTTTAGGCTAGTCCTTTCCTCATAAAGGGGTAATATCAGCCATAGTCCACATCCTGAAGATCTGTGGTCCAAAAAGGAGAGTGTGGCCCCACAAATCACACCCTACTGAAGGACTCTGGTCTTTTCTGAATCATCTGCTCCTAGTCCAAACTTGGCTAGATTCTGGTCTCATGTACTGTCCCCACTCCACTCATAATCACATTGGATGAGTTAGGTCTCATCCCTGACCACTGGGATTTGCAGCACATGTAAACAACCGATTTTCACTCTGGATAGCATATGTTAATGACATGAGGTGGTTGGAAAAGTTTACAAACACGTAATTTTATTTTCATCACAACACAGTAGAGTGCTGTCAGGAAATTAAATTTCCAGTCTTATTTTTGGCATTAAACATGGTAGTCATCAAAGCTTCTTTATTGTTCCATAGTTCACTGCGGCTAAGGCAGGCAGGGATTGTGTAGTTGGCTTGCTGTTTTAAAAGCTCTGAAGCTGTGAGGATTGCCTAGTTTGTCGCTGTGGTCTGCCCTATGCACTGCCTCCATTGGGAGTGGGGAATGATGCTCCCTTGGGTCCTGGCGCCTGTGGACCAAGCTTGGTGCCTGTCTGCAGTGTGGAGGACCATGCCTTCTGCGTTCAGGGATGCTCCACCACTAGCCACGACTTCACAAGCGCTTCAGTTGTAACTGATAGTAACTGATAAGAAACTGTAGGTACGTGTGTGTAAAACACACCTATTTGTTTAGAGATAGTTTTATTTGGGGAAATTCCCGTCTCAAAACTGAACCTTCAGTTAGACAATGCCACAGATTTTAGAGTATTCATAGAGCTGCAGTCGGTGATCACTGTTTACTTCCAGAACACTTTCATCATCTCAAGAAACTCACACTCATTAGCAGTCTCTCCTCATTCCCTCTAGCCCAGATCTGTCAGATAAGTGGAATTATATAGTGTGGTCTTTTCTGAGTTCTGTTACTGAATTTTAAAGGTTTATTAATGCATAGCATCAATCTGTAATTCAGTACTGCTAAACAGCATTCTGTGGTAGACATAGGCCGTGTTTCTTTCTCCATTCATCAGCTGATGAGCTCTGAGCTGTTTCTACTTTGGGGCTTTAACTAACGCTATAAACATCTGTGAAGTAGTTCAACATGTTTCATTTAATACATGCTTTAGAGAGGAATTACAGGGTCATATGACAGGCCCAATTTATCATTTTCTACAGTGATTTCCCCACCATTTCCTACTCTCATGGATCTAGGCTCCAGCGTCCACATCACCGTTTTTTCACATTGCTGCAGACATTCTGCTTGCTTTGAAGAGGCATCTCATTAGTATCTTGATTTGCATTTCTCTGATGTGTAATAATCTGAGCATATTTTCATGTGTTCATTGGCCTTTGGTATGTTGCCTTTGCAGACATTTCAGTTTATTTCAGTTTCCAGTCTGGTTTTCAATTGGACTATATTTTCCTGTAAGATTTTTTATTTATTGTCGATACAAGTCTCTTAAAGATAATTGTCATTTTTTTCTCAACTTATGGTTTGTCCTTTTCAGTGTTTTAACTCTTTGAAGCACAATTTTTATTTTTATGTGTTCCCTTTATGTGCTTTTGAGACTGGGTCTTAGCTCAGGCTGGCCTGGAACTCCCAGTGAAGCCTTGAATGTAGAGCAACCATTCTGACTGCTTCACTTTCCAAAAGGCACAAGCTACCATGCTTGACTTGAAGAGCAGTTTTAATAACCATTCCTAACCCAAACTTACAGAAACTTACTCTTATGTTTTCATTGAAGAGTTTTAAAATTTTACCTCTTACCTATAGGCCTATGCTTGCTTTCAAAATAATTTTATACCCCTTTATTCGTGACCATATTTAAAACTTATTAAATAGAAATAATGAAACTTAGCTTGTGAAGTATCTAGCTGTGCAGTGTGAAGAACATTCACAGTGCAGCGCAGTGAATCTCCAGCACAGTTCTTATTCACCTCACAAATGTAAAGTGTGGACATCAAGTAACTCCCAGCCATGTCAGGTATCCCTCCTACCCTGTTCTTGGCATACTCTCTCCACATGGTAATCACCATTCTGTTTCCTATTTCTGAATTTGAGTACCCTAACCTAAGTGCCTGGTATGGATGGAATCTTAGCATGTTTTTTTTTTTTTGTGTGTGTGTGTGTGTGTGTGTGTGTGTGTGTTTTTCAAGGTTCAGATGGGGATCATGTATCTGAATTTCCTTCCTTTGTAAGGCCAGGTAGTATTTCAATGTATGTGTATACTCTATCTTGTTACCTACTCATCCAGAGGTGGGTACCTTGTTATTTCCACCTCTGGGCTCCTGACTATGCTGTGAACATGTATATACAAATATCACTGGGGCCCTGCTTTCAGTTTTAGCAGGCACCCAGCAGATTGTCTGTGTCATATGGTCATTCTATTTTTATTTCAAGGTACTGCCATAGTTTCTATAGCAGCCACACTATTTTATGTCAGCAGTGGGCAAAGATTATAACTGTCCCATGTCCTTGTCACTTTAATATTCTTTTTTAGTGGCCATTCTAATGGATGTGAAGATCCACTAGTGGCTCTGCTTTGTATTTCCCTGATAGTGATGTCACGTGTTCTATCTGCTTGTTGGCCTTCTTTATATATTGCTTGAAGAAATCCTTTTAGGTCCTCTGCATATTAATAGTGTGGGTTGTTGGCTGTGGTTGAGTTTTTGGTAGTCATAACCACAAAAGCATTGTCCCACCCAAGGGTGGTGCTAATAATAGCTTGCTCTGGGGAATTTTAGTCTTAGCTCTTAGCTTTGCTCTTTAATCCATTTTGAGTTAGTAATTGTTGTGTGTGATGTGAGGGTCTGCTTTCCAGTCTTCGATGTAGATCTCTAGCTTTCCAGATGCCTTTTGGTGGGACGACATCCCACCACGAATGTTGGGGCTGTCTGTGAGTCCCAGTATCTCTACTTCTGTCTGTCTCCATGCCAATGCCACTGTTTTCATTACTCAAGCATTCTAATAAAATGTGAAATCAGAAAAAAAAAAAAGTAAGTAACAGACAGCAAGCAGGACCAATCAACATTTAGAATGCTTAACACCACTCCATTACTTTAAAAACAAAACAACCAAAGATCTCACAAAACACATTAACTCTGTTTAAAACAGCTTATAGTTTTGTTTTTTAAATTTTTTGAGACTTTTTTTTTAAGATTTATTTATTTATTTTATGTATATGAGTGCTCTATCTGCATGAAGTCGTGAAGCCAGAAGAGGGCACCAGATCACATTGTGGATGGTTGTGAGTCACCATGTGGTTACTGGGAATTGAACTCAGGACTTCTGGAAGAGCAGCCAGTGCTCTTAACCTCTGAGCCATCTTTCCAGCCTGGGTCTTTCTTTCTTTCTTTCTTTCTTCCTTCCTTCCAGGTGACTTTCTTATTCAGCTGAAAGCTCAGGAGTAAGAAGCCCAGAAGAACCTAGAGGAAGAAGCCTAGAAGGAGAAAACCCAAAGGAAGAAGCCTGGAAGAAAAACTTTCTAAGAAAACCTTTCAACTTTATGCTGTCTTAAATACCCTCCAGCTCAACGTTCTGCCTTTCTGTTTAATCCCTGTCAGCTGGTCTCTGGTGCTGGGCTCTGCCTCTTGACCTAGGGTTAACTTTTTTTTTGGGGGGGAGGTTAACTATTTATTTAATCCTGTGTACAGAAAGCTCCTGGATTAAAGGTGTGTGCTAGGGCTGAGCCACACCATCACCACCTGTTTGCAGTAAACAGAAAGTCCTTGGTTTAAAGGTGTATGCTAGGGCAGATCCACACCACAAGTATTTGTTTACAGTAAACTCTAGGATTAAAGACTGAGCCATGCCACAATAGAAACAGTTTTCAATTCACAGTCTCGGGGTTCACAGTGTGATCAAATCTGCAACAGATGGTTCTTTGAACGTTGTGTCGGCTGCACTCCTGCAGCACACCCAAGAAGCTTACCTTTTTCCTCTTTTCAGACAGGTAGTCCTGGCTGAAGCTTATTAGTGATGCACATACATGCAGGCAAAATTCTCATACCTAAAACAAAAACAGTTGGGAGATGGATTGCTGGCTTAGTGTGTAAGAGTGCTTGCTATACAAACATGAGGGCATAAGTTTGAATCCCAGCACCAGGTAAAAATCCAGGTGAGGTCATTTGTACCTGTAACCCCAGAAGTGTGGGTTATATACAATCCCAATTGCCAGAGCTTGCTCCAGGATCAGTGAGAGACCTTGTGCCAAGGAAACAGGCAGAAATAGAGCAGGACACTCTTCTTCTCCCAGCCTCCATATGCGTGCACAGGACACCCCAGAACAGTTGGATAATTCAAGCAGAGGTAAGAACACTATTGAAAGAAAATACTGGAAATAAAAGATTAACAAATGAAAAATTTTGTAATGGGTTTAACAGTACACAGACAGTTTATCTATGAAGCTGGGGAAATCAGTGCAAAATTCCTACTGAAATGTAAAAAGCAAAGTTTAAAATGGGATGCAGAGGAACAGAAACTTAAGAGTTTTAAAACATGTAAAACATGCCTATAATAGCAGCACTTGGGAGTCTGCAAAGACAAGATGACAGTGATACATTCAGAGCCAGTGTTAACGTTACAGCTTGGATGGAAAGGTGTCCTGGGACTTGGAGCCCAGGAACCACACAGCTCTCAGGTGGGACTGTCCCGGTAGATGGGCAACCAGAGACACAGGAGCCCAGGAACCATACAGCTCTTAGAGGAAGCTTCCTCAGAAGAGGTGAAGCAGCTCCCAGGGGAGGACATCCCCCCTTCCGATGGCAGAGTCACACTGTAGTCCCAATGCAGCGGAGATCGATCAAAGTGCCCCCCCCCTCAGAAGTGTCAGTACAGTCCCTCAGCAGCATGCCTCAAAAGCGTGCTGCCAGAGCTGTCAGTGCCCCCTTTCCCACTCTAGCCTGTGCAGCTGGAGCAGTCAAAATGGCAACTCCTGGTGCTCCTGTCCTGCCTCAGCCTGGGGCTGTCTAGGGAGCTGTCCATGGTGATGACATCTTTCTTGCCTCAGCCCTCTGCCTCTGGAGCTATTAAGACAACTTTCCTGCCTCAGCCTATGGCGGTCAAGGGAATCTGTCCACAAACGCAGCACCTCCTCTCCATTCTGCCAGCCATTCATGCTGCAGGGAAAGACTTCCCTGCCATGGACTGACTCCCTTTGTAATCTTGGCAACTTTGTAAACCCTCAAGGCAGGAAATGGCCAGACCCCCACCTGAGGAACTCCAGCAACCTAGCCTCCCCCAGACCTCTCTGTCATAACATTTCCAGCCTCTGTAGCTGTCACAAAGGTCATCTGCAGGCCCTCAATAGGACTCATCCCAGGTTATGTAAATTTAAGGTGAAAAGTCTGAAGAAAAAAGAAGTGAAGAAGGAGCGAGGCTCAGGCTCCAATGCTTCACAGCTCACCTGGGGTTGAGGAAACTCTCCCCTGTGAGCTGCAAAGTCTCTGCTGAGGAAGTCTCTTCTCAGAGCTATGTGGCTCCTGTGCTCTCGTACCTCAGGATGCCCTTCCACTGGGACACTAACCCACCTAAGAAGAGTTGTGTGGTTCCTGGGCTCACGAGACCCAGGATACCTTCCTCAGAGCTGTAACACTTTCTTTCATTGGGGACACCTTCTTCCCTCAGAGTTATGTGGTTCCTGGGTTCATGAGTCCCAGGATACCTTCCCATCCATGCAGGCCAAATGCTAACACATACAAGGTAGCAAATCACCTAAAATAGATTTATTGGAGGGTCCAGGGTGTGGAGGAATGAATCCAGGGTGTGGCTGCCCCTGCTCCTGGGAGATGAAGACACTGTGAGTGAGGCATCCCCCATTCCGGCAAGAACAATCACAGGAGTCTCCATTGACTGCTCCAGCAGCACAGGCTAGGGCAGAAAACAGCTCTGTTGGTGTGCTGCTCAAGGACTACAGCCAGGAAGCTTAGAGAATACAAAGCAGGACAAATACTAAAATTACCTGCATGTCTCAAATTACATAAGCCAAGCACAAAGAAAAAACCTTGAGAAGCCTGAAGGAAAATCCATTTCATCCATAAACAAGATAAAAAAACTGCAGTATGTGGAACCTGAAGAAATGGCTCAACAGTTAAGTTCTCTGACTGCTCTTGAAGACCTGGGTTCAGTTCCCAGCTCCCACATGGCAGCTCACAGCTATCTGTAATGCCAGTTTCAGGGGATCCAGCGCCCTTCTTCTGGCCTCCGCGGGCACTGCAGGTGTTGAACAGCCATAACACACAGGCAAAAACTCTAAGATAAAAATAAATCTTAAAAGAATTACAGCGCGGAGTGACATATTGGTTGTTCACTCGTCGTATCTGTCGCAAAGACTTCACAAGCGAAAGAGAAAGACCCTTCCTCTGAGCAGAGTCCTTCAGAGCCGACCCAGACGCGCCAGCGCAAGTCACGTTCTTTCCTCCTTTGCAAATCAGTTTTTCCTTTGAAAAAATAGCGACTTCTCAGTCGAGCTCTTCATTTCAGAACTGGAGATCTAGGGAGAGGACACTTGGTTTCTGTGAGGGCAAAATGACCTGTTGATCCTAGCGCGGCAGCGAACCCAGCCAAGACTACGAGTCCCAGGCTGCCCCGCGGCTGCGCTGCCTGCCGGGAGGCGCCTCCCGAGATTCCCCGGGTCCGGGAGCCGCATGGTTCCGCGGCTTGAGGAACTCTTGTCGCCGCCATGCCAATGAAGGGCCGGTTCCCTATCCGCCGCACGCTGCAGTACCTGGGCCAGGGGAACGTGATATTCAAGGACTCGGTGAAGGTCATGACCGTGAACTACAACACTCACGGGGAACTGGGCGAAGGCGCCAGGTCAGTGTGGGTCACACTCTAAGGGATTCAGTGAGAGAAGCTGCGGCGGTGGAGGCCATCCCGACAGATCCCGATAGACACCCGAGCGCCACTCTACCCTAGGGACGGGTTGCGGCTCGCAGGCTGGCAGCTTGTGCGAGGCCAGCCACTGTGTGGCGCGGGAAACGTGTTGGGTGCGGAGTGGTAAGTTTACGCACCTGTACCCAGCATGGCTTGCTCCTGCTTAGGACAGTTGACTGATAGATAGACTTCCCTCACCCGTTAGCATCTCCGAGCAATGCCTTGGACCCTTTAGTACCCACTGTACATTTATTGAGCGCCCGAAACGCCGGGTTCAGTATTGGGAATTCCAACAGTGCGGCGGAAACCAGCCCACTACTGTAGCAGGAGTGGATTTTGTGGGACGGATCAGAAGAAGAGAAGAGAGTAGTTGCTAGTGGAGTGTCTCTGTGGCAACGGCCTTGACTTCAGGAGAGCCAGAAGCTGCCTCCTGAACATTTCCTCTGGTCAAGTGACCCCAAGAGCTAGGATCTGCTAGCCTGGGATCTGCGGGGGTGAGGGCTTTCTGGAAGACTGGGTGTCAGTGGAATAGAGGGCTCAGGCGCTACTCCCCTGTCAGGGATTCATGCTCTTAAGACGAAGCTCTGAGGATGCAGACCGTGGTCGTTTGAGAGGCCGGCCAGTGTGATAGAAGCCCAGAGCAAGCTCAACTGAGGCCTCTCCCTTAACTAGTTGTGTGACCTTGGGGTAGTTCCTTCAACTTCTGACCGTATTTTTCTTGGTTGTAATACCACAACCCCAGTGCTTTGGTTGGGGAGTGGACGGGGAGAGGAGAATAAAGTACCTGGCAGAGTGCAACAGGTGCTGACCTTTGGTCGTCTGTCCTCAGTAAGAACTAGTTTAAGATCCTTGGTGCCTGTTTGTTCTAGTATTTGGTATGTCTGGTTTGTTTGCACAAGGCTCTGTGCTTTAGGATGGTAAATAGCAAGGGCCTGCTGATGGTAAATTTTGCCTTCAAGCTTTTGAATGGTGTGCTGTGGGAGTCTTCAGGGCTGTGTTTCCTCCCCAGAAGCAGGACTCTCAACTTTTCAAGCTTTGTGTCGATATAATTACTTAAAGAGCTGTGTGTGTGGTGTACACACGTGTGTCCAAACACCAGTGTTCAACCAAAGGTCATGCATGCTTCTAAGGAGCTGGCAAACTGTTTTCTTTTTGAAATAGGGTCTGCCCTGGGCCTCATGGATTCAGTTAGGCTGGCCAGCAAGCCCTGCAGATCAAGTGCCACCACACCAGGACTTTTTTACTTATTTATTATTTATTTTTTAGGTTTATTCTTATCTATGTGTATGTGTGTGTGTTGTGTGCCTATGTGAGTTTATTCACACCATGTGTGTGCAGGTGCCTGCTGAAGCCAGAGGGCATTGGATTCCCCTGGAACTGGAATTACAGCCAGTTGTGAGGTGCCTGATGTGGGTGCTGGGAACTAAACTCAGGTCCTCTAGAAGAGCAGTAAACACACTTACTTTATTTTTTTTTTAAAGATTTATTTATTTTATGTTTGAGTGTTCTTTCTGCATGTATACCTGCATGCCAGAAGAGGGCATCAGATCACAATATAGATGGTTGTGAGCCACCATGTGGTTGTCAGAAATTGAACTCAAGACCTCTGGAAGAGCAGCCAGTGCTATTGACCACTGAGTCATCCCTCCAGTCCCTAGTAAGCACTCTTAATTGCTGGGCCATTTCTCCAACCCCAAATAAAATCTTTCTTAAGTTTTAGTTGAGACAGGGTCTCACTGTGTGTCCTTAATTGGCCTGGAACTCCCACATAGACCAACTCACAAGAGATCTTCTTTCCTCTCTCTGCTTCCTGGCACTGAATTTAAAGGTGTGTGCCATCACACCTGGCTGGGTTTTAAAATTTTTATATGTGATTGTTTTGCCTCCAGTATGTATGTGCACCACATGCAAGCCTGGTCCCTACAAAAATCAGAAGAGGGAGTCAGATTCCCTTGAACTGGAAGTGAATCACCATGTGGGTACTGGGAGCTGAACCCAGGTCCTCTGCAGGAGCATCAAGTCCTTTTAACTGCTGATCCATCGCCACAAAGTCCCTAGCTGTTTTTTTTTTTGGGGGGGGGTGCTTGTTTGTTTGTTTGTTTTAAAGTGGGTTCTGGGGCTCAAGGTCTGGTCTTCTTGCTTGTGCAGCAAGCACCTTAGTGATTGAGCACCCACTTGCCCTGCTGGAAGAGGAATGTGGTTCTCATGGCCATTGCCACTGCCCAGACCCACATCTGCATCCTCTTCAGCCTGCCTTCCCTAGAAGGTTACTTCTGTAGGTTCAGAGAGAACATGAGTTTTCTGATAGCTTAAACACCGAGAATACTCATTTACTGTGACCTTAAACCAAAGGGAATATATGATTTTTTCTTTTTAGCTTTAACAAATTCTTTTATTTTACCTGTGTTTAATTATTTCATTTTGTCACTTTAATTCTCTCCCATTTGTGGTAGTGTCTTGAGTGGTTTCAGGCAGGCTTTCTATTGAGTCAGTTTCATCCCTGAAATTATTTTCAATGGTTCAATCTGGACTGTGGTATAGGAATCTCTTGGCATAATCATTGAGGCAAAGAGCCTTGGGTCATGTGACTAGAAATAGAAAGCCAGGATCTATAGCCAAGTAGAGTGTCTGGAGCCAAGCTTCTGTTCCATGGTTCCAAAACCTTGTCTGTGGGTGTGGGGCAGATTTAACAGGAAGCAGGAATGCCTTTGAGTGAGGGCATTTGAGGAGCCTTATTTAATGGATTGCTTGCAAAAGTGGACAGAAATGGGGAAAAGAAACCTTGAATGAGGGAAAGCATGGTCCCCAGCCTAGGCTGGACAAGTGATTGAAGGAATGTCTGTTGGAACCTAAGGACCACCCACAGGGACCTTCAGGCTGGACATGCCAGGAAAAGGAATAGCTGCCTTTTGCCTATCACTGGGATTTTCTGTCAGCTTTTTGAACCCACTGTGAAGGCAGACAGCAAGGAAGTCCTTATAGTGGGCAGGTTCAGGGTGATGAAGGTTCAGCATGCAGAGGCAGGAGTGGCCTCAATTTGCTCTGTGTTGTGGACAGCTGTGTATACTTTATTGTTGTGTGGTTCTGGGATGGAATACTAGACCTTGTGCATGCTAGGAAGATACTCTACTGTGGTGCTCTGCTGCAGATGTGCTGTAATTTATTCAACCAGGTCTCTCCTTGTGCACCATGCTAATCTGAATACTGCAGCCTGAACCTCAGCATCTTTACCTTCTGCTCCATTTTGCTCGTTCAGGTGCTGAGGTATCTAAAAGAGGAATGAAGTTAGTTTTAAAGCTATCTTTAAACCTTCTAGTCATAAACTGACTGCCAGACAGGTTAAGGCAGCTCTATACACCTCTTATAGCCCAGAATTCTGTCAGTTCTACTGATGATGTGTTCAATGCTATTTTTATCAGAATTAGCACTTTGTAATATTTACCATATTTTTCTTATGGTTTGGTAATGTTAGTGCTTTTTGTTTGAGCCCTGTGTCACACAGGCTGGCCATGGACTCCTGTCTTCCTGCCTCAGGCACTGGAATGCTGGGATTATAGGTGTGTTACCCTACACACTCAGCAGATGTTGAATTTGGTTTTGGCACTTTTTGGCCATGTAAATATTTTAGTGTATTCAAAGTTATCTGATTTTAGCCTTCTACAATTCAAGGTTTTCTTCTGTATGGAAAACACTGTAATACTTCTGTCATTCCTTTTATCCAGTGCTCTCTCTAAGGAACCTTTCAGTACTGTGTTCACTGCACACATGGATGTGCAGCCCTGTTTGCATAGGACTTTGGACTTGTGCTAAGGAACTCTGAATGCTCTGCAGGGAGCATTGGTTTGTTTTCCTCAGTGACTAGTCATGGAGTCCTGATGCTTACAGAAATGGAAATGTTGGGGACACAGCAGTCCTCTATGCCTGTTTTTCCTCACGTTTTTGGAGGCAGCTTCTTCTTACAGTCTTTGGCAAGTCCTGGGCTCTCTCCATGGAAAAGGTATGCACAGCATTGCAGAAAGAAAACTCTCAAGTAGACTTACATAGGTTCATTTCTAGAAAGCTGTTACATGATGTGGTTTTAGTGAGGATGCTCCCCACAGGCTCATGTTTGAATGCTTAGTCACCAAGGAGTGGCACTGCTTGAGAAGGGCTAGAAGGATTAGGAGGTATGGCCTAGTTGGAGTAAGTGTGGCCTTGGAGGAAGCGTGTTGCTGAGGGTGGTCTTTGAGGTTTTAAAAGCCCATACCAGGTCCACTGCTCCCGCTTGGCCTGCAATTTGCAGATCAGATGTAAACTCTCAGCTACTTCTCCAGAACCATGCCTATCTGTCTGCTGCCACACTCCCCTACAGAGGAATAGCCCTCTGAACTGTGAACAAGTTCCTAATTACATGCTTTCCTTTTATAAGGTTTCCTTAGTCATGGTTCTCTTCACAGCAGTAGAACAGTAACTAAAACAGAAGTTGGTACCAAGGACTGAGGTATTGCTGTGACAGGCCTGTCCATGATGTTTTTTTGGAGGAATATGGAAGACTTTGGGACTTTGGACTAGAAACACTCTGGACTGGAACATTTGAACACTTCAAGTGAGGCTTACAGAGCCATCCTAGCAGGAACATGGAAGACAATGATAATGACGGTGATATGAACTGTGGGTGCACAGCTCAAGAGCGTTCAGAGGGGAAAAATATTAGCAGCTGGCCTAGAGACCATTGTGATATTTTGGAAAAGAATGTGGCTGCTCTTTGTCCTTGTCCAAAAAAATCTTCCAGAAGCTAACTTAAAAGTGGTTGTGTTGATGGCATTGATAGATGAGATGTCAAGACAATCCAGTATTCACTGTGTTGTGTGGTTATGCATATCTATAATGAAAAGGAACAAGTGGGGTAAAGAGAAATACAAATTACACAATTTGAGGGAAAAAAGAGCACCAGGAAATGCAATGGTGGAGCCAAGTCCTGTGCTCAAGGAGATAAAAAGTTTTTTTGTTTTTTTTTTTTTTGTTTTGTTTTTTGTTTTTTTTTTTTGGTTTTTCGAGACAGGGTTTCTCTGAATATCTCTGGCTGTCCTGGACTTGCTTTGTAGACCAGGCTGGCCTCGAACTCACAAAGATCTGCCTGCCTCTGCCTCCCAAGTGCTGGGATTAAAGGCGTGCGCCACCACCGCCTGGCTGAGATAAAAAGTTTAAAGAAAGGCCTTATGGTAAATAGAATAGAGGGGATTACCACTTGACCCTTAGGTGCAGATACTATTCTGCGAATCCTGTGAAATGAATAAGCCTGATGGATTTCCTCTGCTTAGAAACCATCAACCAGTAAAGACTTATGCAAATTCAAGTCTTAGAGGAGGCCGAGTTGAAGCCTAAGCGAGCAGAAGAACTTGACAGCTTCAGCCACATGGTTCTGGATTTAGTCAAGAAGGGTACAGGAAGGGGTAATAGAACCTTCCTCCAAGGTTAAGGAAAGCTACCAAGGCCAGGTATTTGGGAGGACAGTTCCTGCATGGAGTTTCTGAGAGCCCATTATGTGAAGCTGTAAAAGTGAAACCTAGATTACATTGTGGACCCCAATATATCAGAAATGTCAGAGTCGTGGGATACCTGTGGAGGAGAGCTGCTAACAGTGTGGAACCAGCCTAAGAGAAAGAAGTGTTTTGCAGTCAACAAAGCTGAAAGGAGTTGGAGATCTGGAGTTCTTGACATCAGACATGGAGATGCACATGGGTTCATTTCTAGAAAGCTGTTACATGGGTTCATTTCTTGCCTTTTGTAGGAAATTCGTGTTTTTCAACATCCCTCAGATCCAGTATAAGAACCCTTGGGTGCAGATCATGCTGTTTAAGAACATGACGCCATCACCCTTTCTGCGGTTCTATCTAGGTGAGTGATGCATGGAAGGACCACCTGTTCCTTTCCAGCACTCTGCGAAGGTAGCAGTTGAGCTACCTAAATAGCTGTGGCCTTAGCTTCCCTTGCCAGTTACCCAATGGCCACTGAGATGTGGACCCAGCTTCTTCATTTGTCTTTCCCCAGCTCATCTCCAGTTGTCCTCTGCCTATCATGTGGGCCAATTTACCTACGTTTGTTTGTTGCTCTGTGCTGATGTGCCTTTACTCTTTGCCCGTGAGTTTATAGAATGAAAGAAGAGATCATTTGCTGGAGATGTATGTCCGTAGCTTAGTGGTAGAGTGTGCACTGCACTGCAAAACCCCAAAACCAAATATTCTTTAGGCCTGGAGTTGGCTCTCAGGCACCTAGTAACCCTTAGTGCTGACCACAGTTTTCTTTCTGGTGTCTTGTGGGTACCCTACTTGCTTGTCCTGATTCCAGGCACTAGCAGCCCTTTCCTGGTTCATGAATAGTAGTTTGAAAGTACCAAAGAAAATAGAAGGACCATTATTCACCTGTATGTGCTGTACACATGGATTGTCACTGAGGGGTAGCTTGGGGCCAGGTGCTGGGCAGTCAAGGAGTCCATGGGCAAAAGCTCTGCTCTATGTGTGGGTGTGGGTGGGTGTTCTGTGTGAGAGAGAACAGCCTGAACAGGAGAGCAGCAAGACAACCAACAGAGTCCTGTGGTGAAGGAAGGCAGTCACAGGATTCTGTGTTTAGGGCTTCAGTGTGCTTGCTGGGCAAGTGTTGGAGCTTGGAGCCATAGCTGGCCACGGATGAACCCATTGCATGGCACAAAGCAGGTCTGTAGTGACAAGTAAGATCCCTTTGGTATTCAGTTCCTTTCTGCAGGGGCAGTAGTTTAGGATTGTGTAGTCCTGACTGGTCTCACACTGTGACAGTCCTGGTTGAGCCTCTCAGATGCTAGGGTTTGATATGGCCACTTTGCCTGCTTGCTTTGCCTCTGAATTTCATGTAAACAAGAATATCTGGGAATATTCCTTTTCCATTTTTGGATGGTAGAGACAGAAAGGACCTGACCCTGGCTGGGAGATGGGTTGGTAACTGGGATGTGGAGCTGTCCTCAAAACTCTGTCCATGACATAGCAAGGCCATTTGCTTGTGCTGTTAGTCCCTCTGCTAGCCATGTACCCTGTGGCAAAGACCAATTATACCACAGGACTGCATCTTGGCTCCTGGAAATCATACCCCAAAGCAGGGAGAGCTGGGAGGAGGCTGGTATATTTTCTTTTGCAAAAATTCTTTACTTACATTGTTTTTTATAATCATCTAAGGCTAGAACCCAGGGTCTTTTAGGTGCTAAACATGTTCTAAGAATGTGCTAAGCCTGGAGGACTTCAGCTTCTATTGATTTGTTGCAGCTGAGCTGACTGACTCAACTCATCCAGTCATCTGCTGGTGAACTTTGCATGAGGTTTAAATCTGAGAGCTTGAGGGTGGCAGGACCCACCTGGGAAAGGGAATCTGGGTGAAAAGAGCTGTAGATGGTGACATAGCACTGAGAGAGGCATACTCAGTCCAGGGGAACGCTTTGGTTCTGTAGTGGGTGGGTATGAACAGCCACGGAGAACAGAAAGTGGGGAAAGGAGTTGGGAGGGAGACAGTTGTAACCTGACTAGAGAGCAAGCTGGTGACTTATCTCTCACCACCACATAGTCACTGCTACCATCCTGGGATTCACCTTCATGACCTCATCCAATCCTAGTCACCTCTTAGAGGTCCCGCCTGCAGATGCCATCAGGAATTTTCAACACAACTTTTGAGGTCATACTCAGTTGAAGTCACTTTTCACTTCCAGCACATCTTTTAGGAGCCAGTGTGGACTGTCTGATGTTCTTTGTGTAAAGTGTTCTGGGTACAGTACTGTGTGAGACACTGGGTATATGATAACTTTCAAGTCTGTGGCCTTTTAACTCCCAATCTCCATGTGGGGGGCTTAAAACAGTTTTAATTGTATCAATTCTAGGTCATCCACTTTTTTCTGGTTTAGTAGGCTTGTGGCCTATCTATGCTGCTTTTGCTCACCCCAAAGCCCCTCATTTTTCCTTAGAGGTGTATAATACATTTTATGCTCCCGTGATACTTTAGATTTTTAAATTTATGTTATGTAGGTTTGCTATGTGCACCAGATGCATGCAAGAGCCAGCAAAGGCAAGATCCTTTAAAACTGGAGTTGCAAGTGTTTTTGAGTTGCTATGTGCATGCTGGGGATCAAAGCCAGGTCCTCTACAAGAGTGGTAAATGCTAAACCATCTTCCCAGCTTGAGTTATAATTGTTAAAATGTGTACAAATTGTGTGTGCTGGCACAAGTGTTGTGTGCACATAAGGAGGCCAGCGAGGGTTTGGGTGTCCTCTATCACTTTGCCTATCCCTTTTAGGTAGGGTCTCTCCATGAGCCTGGGCTTGTGTTTTTGGCTAAGCTGGAAGCCAACAAGCCCTGCAATCCTCATTTCCACTCTTGCTTGGAACTAGGATTTATTGGTGTGCCATGTTTTGTGGGTGCTGGGATCTTAACTGTTCCTCATGATTGATTGTACAGCAAGTGCTTTTAAACACAGAGCCCTCGCTTCACCCTGCCTGTGATACACTTTTCAATTTCTTTCCTGTGTACTAAATGCAAGGCTGAAATTGAATTGTTTTCAATTGGATCTTACTTGTCACTACAGACCTCTCTATGCCATGCATTGGGTTCATCCATGGCTGGCTATGGCTCCAAGCTCCAACACTTGCCCAGCAAGCACACTGAAGCCCTAAACACAGAATTCAAAACATCTTAAGCAATCTATAAAATTACCAAAAATGATATCAAATGTAAATACAAAACTCAACTATCACCAAACCATGAGAAAATGAAATGTTCAGAATACTAAACGTATCTTTGGTAAAGATGGTTTATAATTAATTGTGACAAAACCACTACTAGCCTTTTTCTAGAAAGTGGCAAATGTCTTCAAGTTTATATAATCCCAAGCATGATATCCAGCTGTTAAAACTTTAACAGCATTGAAGTGATAGCCAGGAGTGTAGTGACTGAGTGGATAACAGGGTGTCTTTGTATTATTAAAACCACTGAGTTGTTTTGGTTAAAATGTCAATTTTGAGACAGGGTTTCTCTGTGTAACAGCTGTGGCTGTCCTGGACTCTCTTTGTAGACCAGGCTGGCCTCGAACTCACAGAGATCCGCCTGCCTCTGCCTCCCAAGTGCTGGGATTATAGGCGTGGGCCACCACCGCCCGGCTGTATGCTTCTTTTTTAAAGGTTTATTTTATGTGTGTAAGTGTTTTACCTGTATGTATGTATGTGTACCACGTGCATGCCCAGTACCTGGGAGGTCAGAAGAAGGCATTGGATCCCCTAGAACTTGAGTTACAGATGGTTGTGTGCTAACATTGATGCTGGAACTGAATCCCTGTGTTCTGGAAGAACAAGTGCCCTTAACCACTAAGCAATCTCACCAGACCCCAACTGTATGTTTTACCATACACAAAAGCCACTTTATTATATAATTTTTGAACTTTCATTGATTTTTGTGTCATAGCTTTATATTGAAATTGGGTGCCAACTTTATTTCTGTACCCCCTCCCCAAGTTACTTTATTATTTTAGGTCCTTTCCTTTTTTTTTTTTTTGATCCAGAGGCTAGCCTTAAATTTGTGGGTCTCCTGCCATGGCCTGCTGAGTGTTGGGATTATATAAACTTGAAGATGTTTGCCACTTTCTAGAAGAAGGCTGGCTGTGGGTTTGTCACACTGAATTATAAATCATCTTTACAGTACTGAAGATACTTTTAGTATTTTGAACATTTCATATTCTTGTGCTTTGGTAGTAGTTAGGTTTTGTATTTATATTTGACATCATTTCTGGTAATTTTATGGATTATTTAAGATATTTTACTTACAGACACATCATCTGCAAACAAAGCCTGACATTCCCTAATCTTGGCAGTGGCCTCTAGTCTCAGTTTACTGGTCTAGGCAGCAGTACTATTGTATACCTCCAGTGTGTGAGTCTGAGTTAACCAGCCTCTTTACGAGTGCCTTCTGTTGTTAAGTTTCAGCCACTATATATTGTATTTTTTTTAATAATATTGCTTTTTTTATGTGCTTGTCACTAGATATTTTTATTTTTTAAACTTTAAAAATGGCAAACCATCTCAAGTATTTTAGTCAGGTTATCTTCTTGAGTTGTGAATTCATAAATATTCTGATGAAAATCCTTAATTAGGTATATGTACATTCTAAGTATTTTCTTCCAGTATCTGGCTTACAGTGTCTTCCACAACACAAAGTAAGGAATTTTAAATTCAAGTTGTTGGGTTTTTTTTTTTTTTTTTTTTTGGTTTTTCGAGACAAGGTTTCTCTGTGTAACAGCCATGGCTGTCCTGGACTCACTTTTGTAGACCAAGCTGGCCTCGAACTCACAAAGATCCGCCTGCCTCTGCCTCCCAAGTGCTGGAATTAAAGGTGTACGCCACCACCATCCAAGTTACTTTCTTTATGATCACATTTTAAATATGCCTAAAAAATTTACTCCTTGGTAAGGTCATTAAGATTTTCTCCTGTATTTTGGTTTTTTTTGCCATGCTGGGGTTGCACCCAGCCAGTGCCCCCACATGTTGGGCAGACACTGTCTGATGAGCTATATTCTTCTATAAGTTTTATAAAACATTTTAGCTCAGGCCAGCTAGAGGACTTGGCACTTGAAGACAGTGAACGACTCCATAGATTTATTCTTGTCTTCCACATGTGGGAGAACACAAATACAGTAGTAGCTTTTTGTCTCTGGTTCATTTTATTTTTTCCCTAATGTTTATTTGCATGTGAATAGCCAGTTCCAGTGTATGATGAAAAATCTTCAGCTGAAATTTTCTCATCATCATTGCTGAAAACAGTTGCCCATATTATAGGTTTATTTGCACTTGGTCTTGTCCCATTTGGTGGTATGTCTGCTGTTGGGCATATCTTTGTGTTGGGTTATGGGTTGCTCACATATGCCTGTAACTCCAGCTCCTAGGGGTCTGATTCTCTCTTCAGGTACCTGCACTTTTGTACACAGATGCACATATATAAATAATGTAAAATTTTAAAAAATATTTCTTATTCTTATGAAAATAATAAAAGCAAATTGGTCTTGTCAATAATCCTACTTTATGAGGCAACAGGTATGTGTCACACCTGAAGGTCGTTAGCTTTTCTGCCCTTGTGCTTCTTGTTTGCAGATTCTGGGGAGCAAGTCCTGGTAGATGTGGACACCAAGAGTAATAAGGAGATCATGGAGCACATAAAGAAAATCTTGGGCAAGAAAGAGTGAGTTGCTGGGTTAATCTGACAGGAGCAAACCTCTGCCCCCAAAATGTGAGAGTGAAGGGGATGTGTAGAGAGGGTGTAGAGTGGGACAAGACCTTGGGCAGAGGGTCAGTTCTGCTCTTGTCCACTCCCTTGCTGTGACAGTGGACAAGGGCTGCCCCCACTCTGATGTGCATGCAGCTAAAAAGCAGCTTAGACCCTGTTTCCAAAATTCTTTTCTGCTCCTTGAATAAGTAAGGATAAGAAGAAAGGAATTGAACCAAGAAAGTCTCTGAAGACCCATGCTCCATCACCTCTATCCCTGTGGGATGCTCTAGTGGTCTGCTTCCCAGTGCCTTCTCCTCACATCGAAGAACCTGCCTATAGTCTGGAGCTCCTGGTAATGCTTTGCTACTGTGTGTGTTCCTTGACAGGGAGACCCTTAGGGAGGAGGAGCTGGAGAAGCAACGGCGTTCTCATCCAGCCAACTTTGGTCCCCGGAAGTACTGCCTGCGGGAGTGCATGTGCGAAGTGGAAGGTCAGGTGCCCTGCCCTGGCCTGATGCCCTTACCCAAGGAGATGACAGGAAAGTACAAAACTTCTCTGAAAGCCACTACTTAGGTATATATAAGCAAGGTCATTTAGGATGGACTGATGGCATCTGACAGGTGGAGATGGATTATGTTGGTACCACAAATGATGGAATCCTCTGCAGTGGAAAGGCCAGCTTCCATGTCCATGTAAAGGACATGGAGAGAAGGCCAGGGTTGCCTGCTGCTGAACAGATGTCAATAAAAGATTGAGTCTTCCTGTACATGGTAAGGCTGGTCAATAAAAGATTGAGTCTTCCTGTACATGGTAAGGCTGGTCCTGCTGGTACAAAGACCATTTATAGCAGAGAGCTCTGGGCTGAGAGGGTGCAAGGTAGTTTGTCAATGACTGCCTCGTTTCTTTTATTTAATCTTCCTCCAGTCTCTACTCTGGAAGCTGTTGAGGGCTACTGTTACTGGTGAGTCAAATGTAGCTGGCAGAGTGGATGTTCTTAACAGTCCAAACAAAGCAAACATGTGGGCAGTGTACTAAAGCCCAGTCATCTTCCTGAGGAGGCCATGTGGGTGGAGGAGTGCCAATGGGTCTGTGTTAGCTGGAACAGCAGAGATCTTTCTAGCCTTGAGAGTAAAGATACCACCTGGGTGGTGACTTGGAGCCCAGTTAACTTGACTTTCAACTCTTGCATACTAGGTTAAAAAAAGTGTGACTTCTGAGTCCTTTTTTAGTTTTTCCCAGTTGTCACTGCCATTTTAGCTATAGAGACTCCATCCGTCAGTGGACAGCAGAACCTTCCAGGGTCATTTTAATGTTTATCACAGACCCCTTGGTGTTTGGCCATATAGGTATGAGTTTATGGGGCATAACAAAGCAGTGGTTGTTTAAAATACCCAAGACCCTTTAGTTGAGACAGAGCAGGCAGGGCTACTGCTCTCTCCTATGTAGACCCAGGTTACTCCCCCTCTCCTGGCTCCTCTGTGTGGGGGTCTTGGGGGAGGGGGTCAGTGCATACTTGGCAGTATGGTGTCTTTCCACCCTCTTCTCTGGTTTTGCTTTATGATTTTTGCAGCAGACCACATAGGAGCTACAGTGGAATCAGTGCTTGTGGCTCTAATGTATAAGGGACAGTAGTGCTTGACTTGGTACAGCCTCCAAACAGGTAATTCTTTTGAATTTATGTCCCCACATTGTCCCTAACTAGTGAGACAGAGGTGTGGCCAGGCCCCAATTCTAAGCATGAGCCTTATAAAGTCCAGACACCACTTCAGGTGTGGGTCTGAAACCTGACTGCTCACCTATCTGCAAGGCCCACCAAGCTCTGGAAATGTCTATGTAGCGCCCTTATCTCCATGCTGGATGGCCGTAGAGTTCAGTCTCAGTTTTTCCAGCAAAGGTCTTTCCAAATGATGGTGTTATTGATTCCCAGGAGTGGCTCAGGCCACATATTACTATTTTGAGAAAAAATGATAAGCAGCACACATGCTAGTTTTTAATTTACTTTAATAGTATAAACCTCATGTAGGTAGTATTAAGCCACAACAACAAAGCCACATTGAACAGCATTTAGTAAAGGGCGCTCATAACCATGCACAGCAACAGTCTACACAGACACAATGATGCAGATTCTCCTTCAGGACTGAAGACATTGATTAGATAGAAAATTCAGCTTAAAAAGAACATGCGGGTTTCAAATGCCATCATGTAGCTCATTTACATGGGGAGAAGAGCTGTTCAAAATGGCAGCTCTCCACAGGTTTTAAACCTGGAATCAAAAGGTAATGGCATCTATGACACTTTCTATAGTGTGAAGGGCGTAAGTTACACAACCAGTCCCAAGAAAATCCCACACTGTCCTTTCCTTTAGTAGATGTCCTTAAAAAAAAAAAAAAAGGGTGGGGGGGTGCAGATCATTCAGTTGTATCTTAACAGAGAAATCCAAACTACAGGTACAAACTAGTTGGTACTATGAAAAATGTGCAGCTTTTCAGTTATAAAACTAGTTGAACACTGATTTACAAGTTAATTGGGAAAACAGACTAGAAAAATATTCCAGCACTTGAGTTGTGTGCAGCAGCACTGGCATCCGTGAATGAGCAGGCTGTTGGGATGACAACTGATGGTACTTTCCTGAAAAAGGCCTTTTTTAATGTGCAGACTATACCAAATGTTACCCAAACACTAAAACTTAGCAGTGATAATGTTGAGCATTTCCCCTACAGTCCATGTATAAATACCAAAATTACTGAAAATTAACTGAAAGTGCATATTGCTGAGTATTAGAAATGTCTGATGTTTTTCTCCTTCCTAAGCCACTTTTTACTTAGGTTGCTGCTAAGACAATAGCCCCCAAAGAAAATGGAAAGATGCATTTAGAGACTGCCAAGCTTCCCTGTGTTTTACTTGGAAAGCCACTTTCAATAGTGTGATTGTCACAATAGGCAATGACACAGGCAAGATTGAACAACCACAAGGAGTGAGGCCAGGGACACAAGTGGGAAGTTGAAACCAAATGACCCATGTCTCACCAAAGGCACTGAGGACTACAGTCTTAACAATTATTTCTTAATACACTCCAGTAAAGTTTATTAAAAAAAAAAAAAACACACAAAGAACCTGTGGGACAGGCAAGCTTTTGCACTTGTCTTCCTCTAAGCCAGGTCCCTGCTCACTAGCAGCCTCTGCCTTGTCTTCCAAGTCCACATCTCAGCCTAAAATCCCAATCACAAATTTTATCAGAATAGACCTGGCAGATGAGGAAAATATGTCAACCTTAGTTTTCTTACTATTAAATACAACTTTTACAGAGTGTCATTAAGTTAGGGTAAACCTTACTTGCTTCTAGTTAAAAGGTCAATTTTACCATTTGTGGTTTATATGCCACAGTTTAGCTATCAGCATTGTCTTTAGAGAATGTTTGGTAGGCTGGTTATTTTTACCACCAGACAGTACCCAAGTCTTGCTGACAAGCACAGGGTAAAATACACAAGGGAGACTGATCCCAAGTGCTGTCTGAGCTCCAGGCTCCAGAGAAGGCTGAGAGTCTCAGTCACCAATTTCCTTCCAGTTAGGCTAGACTGGTTTGTGAAAAGCAGGTTTATCCTTAGTTTTGGATATTAGGCTAACATCTCTTCCAGCTTCTAGGCCCTCGTAAACTTAGAGAACTGCCCTCCTGTTGGGACCTTTCTGGCTCGAGGCTTTCTTGTGCAGGAATGAGTGACACCTGGCCCATGCAGCTTCCTGTCTCAGGAAAATGGAGTTGGTAAGAAACTCACCAGCACAATGTCCCTGTTAAGGGAACCTTGCAACAACACCCACATCCATTCACATTAGCAATGCTAGCATCAACTCTTAACATAGAAGTTTGAATACGTGGCTACATGTCTGTATACATAATGTACACCTATGTACACACATTATATACACTGTACAAAGAAGATAATATGAACACATGTACATTCATTCAGTCATCTAGTCCTGTAACTCTGGACTTGCACAGCATGACTGGAAGTGCACACTGATGGGAGGCACTCAATGAGGACGTCCAGAACCTTGCACAAAACACCTAGGTCAACCCCATCTCATTTTGGAGTTGGCTTTAGAAACTGACATAAGAGTTAAGACTTTTGCAAAGAGCCACATATCTGGAAACTAAATTAGGCAAAGGAAGAGGTGGGGCATCTGTCTTGCCACTGTGAGATGTTCCCGGGACCCTCACCCTGGAGAAGAGCAGTTGTCAGCTTGGACTTAGAGGAAAGTTTCAGCAGCACCAACAGCCCCACCGCACCCAGACACTGGAGAGCAACAACAGATTTCCAGACCGCCATGATATCCAGTCCCAGATGATGCTGTCAGGAATACCGAGCAGAAGAAGTGCAGGAGCAGGAGTACCCTTCAAGAAATAAGTGTGTAGTGTGGATGGTACTGCTCCACTTGGGGGCCCAACTGGTTGATGCCACGACTACCTCAGAACACTTGTCTATATACTGACACTGACAAACTAGAAAACCACCTCAAGGGCATAAGTGACTCCACTTAAAATTCAACACAGAAACTCCGGACAGCAGAACTTCAACTGCAGCCTCAGGAAGAGACTAGGAAGTAAATAAGCCCCTTCAACACTGCAAACTGAAAGGATGGTGACTTGCTTAGGGAATTTGGCCGCTGTCTACATCTCCTGTTTTGTTTTATCTCAAAGTTCAACATGGAACTATCTTAACATTATTTGAGATATTTCTGGAAAAGAGCCCAGTTAGCCAGGTCAGTGTGTGTATCTGTCTACTTCCCTGAGAGAGGAGTGTCCAGACAGGTCAGTCCTGCTTCATCAGACATGGAATATCACAGACTCCTAAGGTCCATCTGACAAGAGATGGAATGGAGCATCACTCATAGTTTGAAACGATTTTAGTTAATGAGAACATTGTGTGGATACATTTGTTAAAGGTAAGGCCACGAAGGTCTGGACAACCAGTGAAGGAGTTTGCCCCAAAGTGGCCCTGTGAATTGGCCATTACCAATGATGGGACTTACAAAGGACCAGGTTAGAATCACCAACTCTTCCAAGCAAAATCTGTTTTTTTGCCCCCCCCCCGTGCCATCTTATCAGAGGTTGGCACTTTTTATCCAACCATTGTCTAAATAGTCTAGTAAGAGCTGGGATGCCCAGAGTCTGTCTGAGTGACCTAGAAATGACCAGCATGCTCACACTGTAAACTCCTAAGGGAAGCAAAGCCAGTAAGTATAAGATGTATTGTAGGAAACCTCTGAAGAGATTACATAGACCCACTCTAACTTACTAGTGTCCAGTCTGTCTTTATTTTGAATGTACACATAAAAAGAAAAAAAACCTTTAAGCTGGAAAATTAAGTCCTTCCCATCATCTTATACTGGCCATCCCCACTGTTCTCCCAATACTGGCTTCCAAATCTAGCTGGGAATTTAGAAGCTAGAGATACTATCTATATTTAAGTCTCACTACAGTGAATAAAGTGTCATTAATGCTTTAAAAGGAAAGCCTTGAGCCCTGTCTATCAACAGGTACAAACATAACCTTACCTTGAGGTATTTTTCTTAATTTCTGCTAATCAAAAAGCAAATACCAAGTACCTGTCCTGACTTTTCACTTTTTTCCAGATGCTGCAGTCTCATGCCCATGGAAATTAAAGTTAGGCTTTAACTAACTTGGAACTGAATTCTGCACTCTTGTTGGTAACTATGGTCATTATAACTTGAAGGAATTTGTGAGTGAGGGTTTTGTTTTTTTGGTACTGGGGATGGAACCCAGGACCTACCTAGTGCACACTAGGCAAGCACTCTACCACTAAGTCACCACCCTATCCCACTCCCCCAGAGCCCTTTAAAAACTCAGGAGTTTCCTCACTAAGTTGCTCAGGTTGGCCCTGAATCTTATAATCCTCCTGCCTCAGCCTCCCAAGTGCTGGGGTTACAGGCCTGCACTATGTGCCCTCTCTGAGGACTGTGTTTGGATCCTCTTCAAAGAGACGTTAGTTTGCTTCTATTATTTCAAATGCCCCAGATAGCTTTGTTGGACTGGGAGAACCGAAAAGTGTGGTGTCCCGGTACAATGAAACCACTAACACTTAAAAGATTAGTGATGCCTTTTGTTCAGCAATCTAAGGCCCACTTCCTCACCAGGCAGTGACGATGCACAGCTCCCACTTAGCTGCAGATTCTGAATGATCATAGATACTGGCCCCTCTCCAGGCACACCAGGAAGAGGAACCCTCACTGCAGAAGCCACATTCAACCTGGACACCATGAACTACTTACAGACCATGTTGTCAAAGGGTGCACTTTTTGGCCAAAGGCTCCAGTTCCTACGAGTTGGTAAGGGGAGCTGGGCATACTTTCAGTCACTGGAAGAATTATGACTCTCATCACAGACACTCTGAGACAAGCTACAATCTAATTCTGAGAATGAGTGAAGCCTAGGTTCTGGAAGAGTCTGCAGACAGGCATCACAGATCAGGACTATGTGGGCAAGGGCGCTGATGGGCATCTTTGGCTGGCACAGCAGCTCTTAGTGGGTCACTGTCAGTTTTGTCACCTGCACACAGTGCTAGGGATCCACATTTCACTCACAGGAATTTAGCTCAGCACCACCACTGCACACAGCTAGGAGTGCTGCCTTCTTTTAAATGTGAACGATTGTCTCCTGTACCCTAGTGAGTTTTCACAGAAATCATTAGCATTTTGACAAGAGACAGTTTTCCATTTGCCCTGTCCACAGGCAAGATGTTAACATTGCAGATTTGATAAGAAGTGCTTAGAAAGTGCTAACATTACCCTGGTAATTTAGTAGCTATTAATTCCAAGGACTCTTTTTTTTAAATGTATTTACACATACTGTTCTTAGGTTCTTTTAATACTAGTCTCTGACAGTATAAAACTTCAGTATTTTTTGCCCTTTGAGAATTTTTTAAATACAAACTGAATTAAAAGATTTTTTCAAAATCTGCTTCACCAAAAGGTGTGAAAGCATTTCTTAGGGCAGGGAAGTGTTCTACTCCTCTTTAGTTGCTATTGTCTGGGATGAACAGGAGGAAGTGGCTAACACACTGGAGACACCTGCACACACCACGACACTGCTACTTCCCTTCCTTGCACCTGCAGTCCTAGGAGGCACCCCACTGTTGGCAGCTGCCAATTGTGCACTATAGACTGGCTCCAGTGATCTGGCCATTATATTCTGCTGTCTCCATCTTGAGGATGTAGGGAATTATGCTGTCTATTGAAACATTGCCAATGAGACCAGTAAAAAAAAGTTCTTCTGTTATGTTGGAGCTCATGAGCCTGAGTGCTGGTAGGCGGACAAGAATCCTGGCCAATCTGGAAGAGAGAGCGGCATTAGAGAAATGAGGTATCTGGCTGCCTGTGGCCAGCTCTTGGAACCACACAGTCTAAACCAACAGACTTATATCAATCTGCTTCTTTTTTGTTGTTGAAATAATACAAAGGTTTAGCATGAAGAAAATGAAAAGTACAAAAGATGTATGTGCAGGATTGGTGAGATGTGTCAGTAGATAAAGGCACTGGCTGCAGGGCCTGACAACCTGAGCTTGATCTCCAGAATCCATAGGGTGAAAGGAGAGAGCCAACTCCTCTGTGTTGTCCTATAGTTGCACACATACAACATAAATGTAAAAACTGTTAACAGTAAGTATGAAGTTCTTATGCTACTTAAAGCTACACCTCTTACCTGCACACACAAAAAAATGGAAATTCACCAACAGACAATAGGTTAAAGTATGGCGTATTTCTATAATGAACTGCTATAAACTCAATAAAGGAAGGATACTGTGGTGATGCATGCCTGCAATCACAGCACTCAGGAAGCTGAGCCAAGAAGAGTAAATAAAGTTGGAGGAAGGCCAGCTTGTGCTGATTGTTTTGTTATTGTGATTGGCAGGTGACACATAACAATCTATATAGTTACTGGTAAGCAAAGAGATCCATATTGTTCAATGAATATTTAAAAAGAGCACAGCTGTGTGTTTATGGTTTGCTCCTCTTGGAATGATAGCCATGAGAAGGTAGGCTGAGTATGTAAGTAGCAAAGTGAAAAAAGGTTAGAAACAACCCTTCTGGAATTTATGGTCCCAATTACACATACATAAAATATGCTTAGAAAGTAAATATAGCCGGGTGGTGGTGGCGCACGCCTTTAATTCCAGCACTTGGGAGGCAGAGGCAGGCGGATCTCTGTGAGTTCGAGGCCAACCTGGTCTACAAAAGTGAGACCAGGACAGCCAGAGCTGTTATACAGAGAAACCCTGTCTCGAAAAACCAAAAAAAAAAAAAAAAAAGTAAATATATAAAATTTAACAGTAAGTATCCTTGAGTGATGCTTTTTGATGAAGTAAATCTTTCTTCTTTTGCTTTCTACAGTGTTCTCTGCAGTGTTTATGAAAATTTTTTTAGATTCATGTGTATGAATGTTTTACCTGCATATAGGTATATGTGCCACATGAATGTCTGGTGCTTGCAGAGGTCAGAAGAGGATGTTGGATTCCTTGGAACTGAGTTACAGACAGCTGTAAGCCACCATGTGGGTTCTGGGAATTAAACCCTGGTCCTCTGTAAGCACAGTTAAGTGCTCTAACTGTTGAGCCATCTCTGTAGCCCAGCATTTCTCAACCTGTGGGTTACAACCACTTCTGGAGTTTACAACCTTTTCACAGGGGTCACCTAAGACCAGATATTTACATTATGATTCATAACAGTAGCAAAGTTATAGTTATGAAGTAGCAACAAAAAGAATTTTATAGTTGGGGGTCACCACAACATGAGGGTGGTGGCTGCCAAGCTTGGTTTTGACCTGAATTTGATTCCCAGACCCTTAGGTTGTGTACACCAACACAGATACATGGAAATAGGTACCACATGTGATAGTACATGTCTTTAATCCCAGCACTTGGGAGACAGGGAGGTTGGATTTCTGTGAATTCAAGGCCAGCCTGGTCTACATAGTGAGTTCCAGGTCAGCCAGGGCTATATAATGAGACCCTGTCACCATTTTTTTTCTTTTCCTTTCCTTTCCCACCCCCCTTGTCTTCTCCTTTTTTGATCTGAATTGCTAAACAGATCAAGTGGTCTCAGGAAGTCAGCAAGACAAATCAGACTGGAATTCTGGAGTATCAGCCAACTGAGCAGGGCCTTAGAGGCTGAATGAGGAAGCAAACCAGGATATGAAAAAGGCATAAAAATGAGAAAGTCTGAAAAGTGAGTTACAGGGGCTGTGAGATGGCTCAGTAGGTAAAGGAGTGTGCCAAAGAGCCTGACCATGTGTTCAAGCCCCAGGATGGAGGGAGAAAACTCCCAAGGTTGTCCTCTCATCTCCAATGAAGCACCTTGCTACTGTGTCCACACATATATTACACACACCCCTAGAAAGTATGTAAAACGAGAATTACAACAGAATATGCTATCTACTAAAGCCCTCCCCTGAGGAAATGCCTAAATGGGTTTCTGATTCCTGTGGAAAAGCTTTCCTGATTTTGGCACTGAATCCCATAAGTGCCTTCATCTCTACCCTCTCTTTCCCAGGTCCCTGACCATGACAGGAATGACTCAAGTTTAGAAATGAGACATCTTTCTTTTTTTTTGGTTTTTCAAGACAAAGTTTCTCTGGCTGTCCTGGACTTACGTTGTAGACCAGGCTGGCCTTGAACTCAGAGATCTACCTGCCTCTGCCTCCCAAGTGCTGGGATTAAAGGCGTACACCTCCACGCCCAGCTGAGATATCTACTTTCTAATGCTGTAGAATTCTGTTTCTAGAGTTAGGGGCTCTGCCTGCAGACTCCAGGGCCATCTACTGACCATAGTAACTGTGGGAGAACTGTGGCCTCCTAAGGGAACACCTCCATGTACACCAGGCCAGACTGGAATTGTGGGTATGGGTGCATAAGACAGCCCTATTCCATGTACCAGAGATTGGAGTTATTTTCCACATGTGACTCGAGGTCTTCAGTGATCCTGGTGGAAGCTGGTTTTGGGTACCTGCCTCTGGGCTAAGGAGATGTCCATAAAACTATCTTGACTTTACACACACAGAAACCCACCAGGAGCCATTGGTACAACAGAATTCTACACAGAAGATACAAGTCTGGGAAAAGCTGGCTAAATGTCTTTCTGGATTGTTACTTTCTTTTGTTTACTTTGGAAGGAAAGGGAAGAGTTAGAAAATTTGGCCTGGAAAAGCTTGCCATGTATTCTATTCTTTGATAGATCAACTATACTGTCTAAATCTGTATTAAGCTAATGCACTCACACACTATTGGTAAAATACTGCTAATTAATTCTCACCCATATAATCGACTTTTCCCTCATCAGTTTTAAAGGACAAAATTATCTTATGTAACTCATTCCTCCTTTATATAGACTAGATATCATTTTTTTCAAGTATTTTAATGCTCCCTCTCCCCCTATGGGTGCTGAGCACCTCTGTAGCGTATGAGAATTGAGCCTCAAGGAGTTAGTTCCAGAACAGCGCTCCCTTTCTGACTATCACTAGCAGTTACAAGCCTCCTGCCCAACATTCCTTTATTTTTGCACACTCTTTCTTACTTCTACACCTAGATATGTCAGTGATCTAATGGAGGCTCTGCGAGGTTGCTAGAATCTGACCCAGCCACACCCCCCCACACACACTTGTGTTGGTGAGAGCCTTGTGCCTCACCTGTATGTATCTTCTGAGTAGGTTTTCTGCACATAGTCTTGTAGTTCCATCTGTGCCTTCTCCTGAAATTTTTCAATCTGGCTTGTGCCTGTCAAACCTGGATGATCTAAAAACAGAAAAGTAAATCCCAAGTTTCTGTATGTGGAAAGTGTCATAGACATCTTAATCTTTCTTTTTAGGCTGTTAATACTCTTATCAAATATAAGCAATTGAACTCTGAAGGCTGGCTTAGTGAATTGGGAAGTTGTGTGAACACTGACTTTGCCTCTGTATTTTTCCAAGGTTGCAAGTGTCCCAGGAGGGGGTGTGGATCCTAGCTGGACCCTAAACAGTCCCCCCATGGACTGGATCTAAACTTCTTGCTTTTACTACTCTGGAGACACAGATTTATAAAGATATATGAGGAATAGTCTCTTTCCAGATGTAATTACATAATGACTCCTTTTCAATAGATACTTTTTTTTGTAAAGTAAGGAGTCTGATGAAGAAGGGAAAGGTTATGCTCCATTCAATCCTTGCTGTTGAGGTCTGTGATCAGCCCAAGTGAGCTTTGAGAACAGCTATAGAAAGGAAGAATGTAATAAGTAAGGTCAGCCCAAGTGCCTTTTGCTTTCCACAAGGAATTCTTCTGCTCTTTCAGCTACTATAGTCAGACCTATTGCTATCCAGAGACAGTAAAGCTGAGTTTCAATCTGCCTGGATTATATATGCTCAGAGAACCTAGAAACCAGCACAGTCCAAACAAGAAAATCAGCCACTGGGCCAAAGTTGGCCAATGGCTTAGTTAGGGTACAGGCTAAATCTATTCAGAACATGAATCCTCAGTACATTTCTTCAGGGCGATAGAGGCAAGAATTTAACAACTGGGTTATGTAAAATATGGAAGGGCTCTCCGACACAATTGATGACAACATAGCTGCATTCAGAAACATCAGTAGACACAGTGCAAGTCCCCACCGCATATCTTACCGGGGCTAAAGAGAACTATAGCTTTAAGGTATGCATACTCATAGCCATCTATATCCAGTTTCGCCATGCTGTTACAGAACTCCTGCAGCTTCCAGATGTGCTCCATGACTTGCTTTATGCGGTCACCTGAAAGCTTATCTGGAAAAAAATATCACAGAGCTTCTGAGGAAAACTGCTAAGAACAAGACCAATCTTTTAAGGAGCCATACAGACAAATGGAGGGTAAGTTCACTTTCTAAGGAGAACCAGGTCCCTTCAAACTGGTCAAGAGCTGTATTTCCAGATGAAAGTGAATAAGAGATGCTTGGGCCTAGAGAGATGGTTCAGTAGATTAAGAGCACTTGGTGCTTCTGCAGAGAACCTGGATTCAGTTCCCAGCACCACATGGTGGCTCATAATAATCTGTAATGCCAATTCTAGGGGATTTGATGCCCTCTTTTGATCTCTGGACAATCCACACACATGGCACAGGCATACACACAAAATATAAAAACATTTTTTTTTTTTTTAAAAAGGGGTACTTAAATTCAGCTCCTTGTCTACAGTGCCTCAGTAACGCAGCTAATTCAGCCTGTCATTGCCAAGGGTTAATTCCTTTATGATAACTCATGCCTCAGTTCATAGGGACTAACTTCTGCAGGGCCATAATGAATTTTCTACTTACTCCACAGCTATTCCACCTGACTATCAAATATCAGATGCCACCACAGATCTTACTAGAGAAGAGTTGTTTGTCCATTCACAAAGAGCAGCTGGGTCAACTCTATGACAGGCTGGGTGGGCTTTGTCATCCAGGCACAGATTGGATCAAGATATACTTTACTCCCACATCCAAGGACTTACCTTCCTGGATGCTGTTCTGCAGGTGGTTGACAATGGCTGCCAGGATGGTGGAGAGACTCATGACCTGGGCACACTGGGCCAGACCAAGAGTGAAGAGTTCATTCCAGCAAGCCCGCACCAGGCTGGTATTGCAGTCCTGTCTGGGAACACAAGGATAAGGCTGAGTGTGGTGTATATGGCTGACTCTAAGCATGTGAGCTCTATGGACTCAAAGCCTCAGCACTGTCCACCATCTAGCAAGGGTGTGACTATGGTCTGTCTATTATATATATGCCCAGGGCCATTCCCAGAAAAATGACCAAGTCCTTGAGTAAGTCCAATAAAACTTTTAACTAAAGTCTCTTAGATGATAAATAAGACATTTTTAGGGCTAGCAAGGTAGCTCAATAGGTAAATATGTTTGCCATTAAGCCTGGTGACCTGAGTTCGAACCCCAAAATCCACACGGTGGAGAGAACCAATATCCCCAAAATTTCCTCTGATCTCAACATGCAAGCTGTAACATACATAGTTAAGAAAAAACATTTTTTATGTGTATGTGGTGTATGTCCATGATTGTATGTGGTACATGTGCATGTGTACATTTGCACTTAGGTCAGAAGTCAGCATCAGATGTCTTCTTCAGCCACACTCCACTTTATTTCTGAGACAGGGTCTTTTACTGAATTTGGTGCTTACTCATTTGATTAGGAAGGCTGGCCACTGAGCTCCAGGGAATCTATGTTTACCTGTCCACCAATTTTGGGCTTTGCATACACACACCTCTGTGCTTGTGGATCGGAACACGGGTCTTTATACTTCTGCACAGGCTCTTTACTGAACCATCTCCCAACCCCCACTAATGAAAAACTTTAGGAGTTAAGGAGATATTCAGAGAGTAGAATGCTTGTCTGGTATGCACAAAGCCCTGAAAAAAAGCCGAATGGTACAGTTGTCATCCCAGCACTCAGGAAGTAGAGGGAAGAAGATCAGAAGTACAAGGCTATCCCCAGAGGCTAGCCTCAGTTACATGAGATAGGGTCTTACTATGTAAACCAGGCTACCTCTGGTTTTCTTAAAATGTATTAAGCTAGACATGGAAGTAGTAGTGGTATACACTTAAAACCCCAGCCCTGGGGAGACTGAGACAGATGGAGATCCACGTGACTCTTCTTGCTAGACAGCTAAACCTACTTGGGGAGTTCCAGGGTTGTGAGAGACCTTGTCTTTAACAAAGTATACAGTACCTGAGAAAAATACCCTCCAAAGTTTGTTTTTGTGGGATTGGGCATGCACAAAGCAAATATTCTACCACTAAGCCATAAATGTCCCCAACTCCCTCACTAAAGTTTATTATGGTTTCCCATAATGTTCTAAATCCTAATAGTCATAGCTTGGCTCTGGTATATGGGTTGCCTGAGACTCAGGTCCTCCAACAAAGATGACAAGCTATATATATATATATATATCAAAGGACCCAAGCACTGGCTACAGATTTTGAAGGTCAGGAACTCCATACAAGCTTGTCAGGCAGAAGAGTAGAGCTGGAATGGAAACAGCTCTTGTGTACTCGATGCTCAGGGAGTGACTGTAGGTGATACACTGCAAAACTTTTTACTTCCCAATATGCCAGAAATCTAGAAAAACTAGTCTTTCTAGACAGAGCGATATCCTCTAGTTGCCTCAGCCCAGCTACATGGAACCATTCTCATGTCCCAGGTGCAGCTTTATTCTGTTAGGATCTAGTCTGACCACTAAGAACAGTATGTGATTTATAACTTAAAAACCCCTTTTAAATGTGCTAGCCTGGGCAAAGAAACTCTGAAGGAGGTTTCAAATTGCTCAGATGGAAAAAACCCACTCAGGAAAGTGAGAGCATCCACATCAGGACATCTTCACATAACAGTATTGATAACCCTGAGATGTCAACTATCTCTCAGATGACAGCAAGGACAGGCTGTCACATGACAGCCTAAGAGTTCACATGAATTTGCAAGTGGTTTAACAGTTACTGCCTGTCCAGTTGCCTGAAGGATGAAAAAGGAGTATTATTCCTCTAATAATGAAGTATGGTGAACTACTGTCACCATTACACGGGGGCGGGAGGAGACATATGCCACAGTAGCACATTGCTATCTGCAGATCGCTTTCCGTGTTCAGCTCTGGATTAAGAGCTTTGTAAGATTTCACTTCTGGCAAGGATTCTATGGAGAGAAAAACTGAAGGCTCAGAGAAGTGAGATGATTTTCCCACAGCCTTACAGTTGTCAAATGCTATTCTTAATAAGCCGCTGCTATGAACCGTGTGGACAACCTAATGTTTCCCACATATAACCTGTGGTAGATACAACTGCAGCATGCATCCACTCACTAGATTCTCAGTTTCATGTGGCCGTTTATGTTCCAGGCAGACTATAAGGCACAATGGTGGCCTACTCCAACTGGACATTAGTTAAGCACAGTAGCAGAGCTGGCATTGGGACTGACAGGGAAACAGTGATGTTCGTGAACAAGCAAGTCGGAGGGGCTTCTTGCAAAGATGACACAGGCCAGTGGTCCTCACAGGCTGGCCAACACTGAGGCAAGGGGACCTATACATACAAATCAGTGAATGCTCTGACACTCATCCTATCAAAGACCCAACACATACAAGCCCTTGGCACATACAAGAACTACTGTGTCCTTCAATTTGTTGACTATGTTTAATAAAACATTGGGTCACTGAATGGGGTAAATTGGAACAATCACACTAGAAAGAACCTCAGAGACCTTGTTGGCCATTCCTGGAGAAGTGAATCCCACTACTCAAGGACACCCAGGAATAAAGGCCACTTACCCAAGTGCCTGGAAGGCTGGGATTGACCGTGCCCAGTGCATGGAGAGGAAAAGCAGGCGGGATGCAGACTCACAGATGTAATGCACATTGAGGTACTCTGGCATAGGACTGGGCATTGTAAGCTGAAAAATAGGAGGCACACAAGAGCTAAAGGAGGGTCAGGTGCTCTTGTCAACCTGTCCTTTTCCTGTCTCAACAATGGTAATAGCCAAAGTAACTTCTCAGATCTCAAAGGACTTCCAAAAGCCTGTCATTAGTTGAGTATGTGTCCATGTAGCAAAGGCTTTCCACCAGCTCCCATAGTTTTTTACTCAGTAGCTTGAGTCCAGCAGTCTGGATTGGGATTCAGGGGTCTATAGTACATTTTCCAGCCCACCCGTACAAAGCTATCTTAAACAGCTCTCACCTCAGCTATTCTGTTATTTGTCCTAATTCACTGGCCAAGTGTTTTTAAGGGTGGCTTCAAGATGATAATGAAAGGGTGCCAGGCAAAAGCCCATGTATGAGAAGATCATATCACATTGAAAGAACAGGCTGCCAGGGCTCTAGACACTTTGATCTCCAAAAGAGCTCTCCTGTCTTGGAGACAAGCTAAGAAGCAAGCCTTGGACAACTGTAGTCAGGGATCCTTATCTACCCAAGTGACTGACTAGATCTCTCCAGTACAGAGCACTGAGACAAGAGATTCATTCTGGAGACTACAGACTGGAAAGCTTTCTGATGCCCTGCTGGGATGACAGACACAGAAAGAGAACATGGGAAATGCTGTGGACCCACTAACATTCTTCAAAGAAAGTGGCTATGGCTCTACTGGGTAATGTACTTAAAATCAAAGTATGGCTGACTACTTGATAACAAGCTTATCTGATGACTTTTCTATATACTAGAGAGGCCATTAAGGTACCTTCTTAAGCCTATGTTGCTGTCATAGGAAGGAAGAAGCAGAACAGCCAGCCCCTCATCCTCAGTGGCTAACACCATGGCAATCTATCTTGGCAATGATGTGTCATACTTATTGGAGGGTCACTTTCAAAACTAAATGGCACTGTGAAATAGTTACATAAAGAAGCAACAGAAATATGCTTTGGAATTCAAGATTCTGCCACAATTAGAAAATGAACTTGCTGCAAGGTCTGAGTTTTGAAATTTTAGAGTAGCATTGGCATAGTACCTGGCTCCAGCACACTGAGGAGGTAGGTAGCATGTGTTAACGTATATGTACTCACCTTAAATGTTACGTGTGTGTCTGTAAGGAGGGGGCCTTCGACTTCAATGATGGGTGTTGACTGATCTCTGCTGATGACATGGATGCTCCCTCCTCCACTAGCATCTATCCCATCTGCCAGGCCTGGAGGTGAAGTACTATCTGTGGTATTAAGTGCTTTTGCTAAGGTGTCAAATGCCCTGTGAGCAAAAATGAATCAGACATCAATGGTTAAGTGCAGTGAGAAAGCCCTACCTGATTCAGCTTAGATCTCATGTTTCCCCTACACCTAGATCTGAATATTGCCACCAGACTGTAAATTCACAGGAAGACCAAGCAGCAAGCACTTATCTGGCCTGACACCAAGGCCAGAAGGGAAGAGCAAAGCACAAGGGCCAAGCTGTAAGGAAGAACCACCCTGAGCAGTTAGCCAGTGCCAACTGGAACCAGCTAGTGCTATGCATCAGCTAGCATGTACCATTCAGAAAACAGGTGCGAGCAAATAGAAAAAGAAACAGGAAAGAGGCACCCCATTCTGAGCATATGTATTACACAGTGCTCAAAACAAAGATGAAGACTCTGGTTTAGGGAATGAAATGGCTGGCATATGATATAACCGGGTCTTCTTCCAGTATATGTGCCCACAGTTAAATGATTTATAACATAGGTACCAAATGCTGGTATCTATCCTTACAATACAGTGCCTGGGGAATATGGAGTATGAGAGGGGCTCATACCGAGTAATCTCACTTGCAGACTGGTCCTCTGGCTGCATTTCTGAAGTGTCACCATTGTTCAAAGATTCACTCAGGTTGGCCAGAGAGGTCACTACATTTGCCAGTGTACCCAAAGCTCCTTGGCTTGTTTCAGCCTATTAAATAAGTAATAGTAATATAAAAAATAAACATTAAAAAATAACTAAAAAAAAAAACAGTAACCTTAAAAAATTAGCACATACATGCAAATGGTGTAAGGCAATGAAATGAAGAAGGTATGTTTATTCAAGGCCAGCTTCTAGAAGGTGTGAGTAAAGGGTCACACCAGGAGATCTTTCTGTGTATCCACTGGACCAGAATGCATCAGGTTTTGTTTTGTTTGTATCTTGTGGTCACACACACAGATCCACACATAGTGATAGAATGATAAAAACACAGATAAAGTGAGTTTCTCTAACCACAACTGTTGGGAAACCCTCACTGCAAAATGACAGACTGTCTTTCCCAGTGAGGCTCCCTCCTTCTCTGCCTGATCTGGGGTTCCTGGACCCCACACTCTCTGAGGTATGTCACAAAGGAAGTGACATACAAGCTTAACTTCCTTTCTCCTGATTAGAATCCCTTCAGCAGCACCTGAGATTCCTGGAATGCCTCTAACCATACCTGGAGTGTAACCTTTTGATACAATTCCCTGCTAACATTCTTAGCCCATCTACCCATAGGTCAAATACTGCGCTCCCCTTCTTATGATAGGACTATTGTTGCCAAATACAAATGAAGCATCCCTGGCACTCCTAGCTCCAGTCAATGATTTATGTTCACCCTGGAAACCCCCACCCATTCCCCAAGTTCTATATAAGCATCTTTTACCCCAATAAAGTTGATCTGCCTCTCTGCAGCTGGTCCCTGGTTATAGTTAATCTGCCCTGCTCATGGCCATCCAATTCCCTGCCCTCCACCCAATGATTCTCAGAGAGTGAGGCAGAGTCACAACTTTTTTTTTTGCTTCAGAAGACACTAAGAAAGTAGTAAAAAACAACCCAGAGGGAGGAAATATCTTCAAGGTGTATGTCTGATAATGGTTTATTTAGTAGCCAGAATACCGAAAGGTCCCAATAACACAATACAAAGATAACCTAACTTTAAAAGGGATAAGCATCTGAAGACACTTCTCCGAAGATATACAGACACTTCAGATACTGAGAACAGAGAAAGTACCAATCACACAGGCATGCAGGTGCGCGTGCACACGCGTGTCTGTCTCTCTCTGTGTGTGTGTGTGTGTGTGTGTGTGTGTGTGTGTGTGTGTGTGTGTGT